>JAAAKQ030327490.1:9314-21972 GCA_010016005.3 Zanna intricata
TTTACGAAGAAAAGAACAGGATTACTGTCCTATCAGTATCACACGGTGGGGTTGGGGGTTAAAATTGAATTTTCTTGGTGTTTAGGTATGAGGAGTTCGAAAATATCATTTAATTAAAATGTAGATTCTTATACATATATATATATATATATAGGGCTATGTATAAAATTTATGGCTCGAAAATCTCCAAAACTACTGAATTAATTTCATTTAAATTTAGATGTAATGTAATAGTGCATTTGAAATTGTGAATATGATAATTTAAGGAAGATTAATCAAACCTCCTTAATGAAATCTTTGTAGTGCGTTTTACTGTAAAAATCAATGTGTTTCAGACTGCGAAATACTGAAGGCGCCGGAAACGTAAAGTCAAGTCGGTCTTCTTGGGTAGAGCAGCTCAGGAATTTTTTTGTTTAGTATCTTTTTATCTCTTAATCATAACCTTAATTATTAATTTTACTTTATTAATTAAAATTAAGAAAAAATTACTGCCTGAAAAAACTATATGATGATTCAGTAAGAAATAAACCAACTGACTCTAATAACAACAAAGGACACTGATTCGAATCCTCAATTTTTAATACCGTTTCATAAATTTTTATTGTTTCTTTAAAAATAAATGTACCTATTTATAAATCATAATTTCATCGAAATCGTTGATGATACTGTTAAAAAAGTGTTAGGCAAATTAAATTATACAACATAGTTTTTATTACAATTATCTGATACATTCAAGCCATACTCAACAGTTTGTGCTGCAAGAACATACTTAGTTTAAAAGTATACATTAACTGCCGTAAATTTTTTGTAATCTACTCGTTAAATTACAATCCTGTTTTTGCTTTTAATGTTTCTCTTTCCTTTTCCTTCCTTTAATCCATGGTGCCTTAAGATTCAACTCACGAATCTCATATTTCATTTCATAAAATGTATTATTTGGTTGCTTTATTTGCTATCATACATTGAAAGAATGTGAGAAATCCTACACAGCATCATTATAGAATAATTTAAAAGATAATATATAACAGATCGGTTAAAAATTTAGAACATTTCAGAAAGATATTACTCTTTTGCTCTGATTGATGGACTATTCTTGAACTAAAATATACTTCCTGAAATAAAATGAAGACCTAATTTTAGTTAATCTCCAATTTTGGCTTATTAATGGAAATGATTAAAAAGGATTGAGTACCGTGACTTTAATGGTCAAAATAATATAGATTAAGATTCGTCTCAACTTTAAAGTGGGGGTTTTAGGAGTTTAGAAAATGTATAGTTTTTCCATAGTTTTTAATGAAGTTGAAAAATAATATTTTTTGGTTAAGTAAATGCCCTAAGATGACCGACTGCATGGTACATTTACTGCAGATATTTTAACTCTAAAGAAACTTTTAGGTGAAGTCTCATCTTTAGAGCAGTGCAAACTTGCCACTTAGAGTTTCTTAAAAGGAACAAGTACAATAAGGGCTTAACTTTTACTGTTAGAGTACGATTTAGTTCTTCAACCGTAAAGCTATGTTTCGTTCACAAACAATGGATTATAGACTATTTACAGCAAAGGTAAACCTTTATATTTTTATTATCAAAATATAAATTTTATGATACAGATTTCCATTTGTGGTTCTAGCAGGTAATCAGGTAATAAATTCTCCTTGCCTCAGCAAATCTGAGTAATTGGATAGTGTTTTTCATCATGAATAGACTTTCTTTTAGAAATAAATGTAATTTTTGCAGCAAATATTTTTGAAATAACACTTCAATTAAATGTATAGTTTTGGTTACATTTCATTGAGTATAAGATAATCCACTCGGCTGTCAAATTTGTCGCTTGTTCAGTTATTTATTTGTTTCAAAAACTCATCTTTAACAGAAAAATATGTTGTGCAGTCTCTATATGAGATTCTAACTGCAAGGTATTCGTCTAATTTTATTGGTGGTACCGTATATTTGGATCTAAATAATGTTTTAAATAATAATTTAAAAAAATATCTCCAAAGAAGGTATAATATCGCAGCAACAGTTTTTCTTAAAACCGCTTAATAACAGTAAAATAAATTGTGTAAAAATATATAATAGTTGCGAATAAACTTTTAAAAGATTAAACTCAGGTATCTAAGAAAGAAGCAACTGAGAAGAAAATAGTTTAATTATATGCTTCTGGAAGACTGAATATTGCAAACTTTAAAGTTTCCAACATTCAACTAAAACATTCCTTATTTTTTGCCGACTTCACTCTTTATAAAAAACCAATTTCGCTATCAAAGCATTAAGCTTTTTTTGCTTGTCAGTATAAAAGTAGATAATTGTAAAATACTTTTTATGACAACAGTTTTTAAATTAACCACTTAAATTTCTAACAACTTAAATTCCCCAAGTCAATGTTTAGTATATAAATAGAATTTTTCATGAATGGGATTCCATGAACCGCAAAGATGAATATCTGATGGTTTTCACTATTAGTAAGCTTACAACATAATTAAAGTAATAAAATTTTTAAGGAACGTATATATATATATATACAGAGTATTTCTAAAATGGAGGGCGCTGGCTACACCTTTTCGGATTCTACTAATAAAACTAAACAAAAAATATCCTTAGGAAAAATAGCAAGGTCTTCTCCTGTCCGCCGTATCTTTATTTTGATATAAAAACTAAAAACGTATATCTCAAATTTGGATAGAGGAATCACATTAATATTTAGTAAGCGTCTTTATAATAAAATTTTAATATTTTTTTTTAAAATATCAGAATTTCAATACCTTCGCAAATTAGAAAATGGTGGCCATGTTTATTCTTCAATCCGTTATATGTACATAAATGTAAGTTTTATCAAAATATATGTTATTGCTAAAATATTAACCCTTTTATTTTGAACAAAATAACTTTTTTGTTTTTTTTTTTTAAATCAGTTAAAATATAGCCGAATTATGGCAGAAAGTTTATGTTGTAATTTTGTATCCGTTTTCATGCCCTCAAAAAAAAAAAATTAAACTTCAATTCGAGTAAATATTAATTGTTAATTCTAATAAGTAATAATTTTCTCCCAATAATAAACCAAAGAATTAAAAACTAAAACAACTAGCTGTGATAATCGTACGTTAAATTTTGTACGACAATATGTATACTTTTTTTTTATAAATAGTTATAATAGGTGTTCAAAGTGATAACCATTAGAAATTATACAAGTCTCCGGTCTTTTTTTGGAAATTGTCTGAACCGTTCAAAAATTTCGGTAGCATTTTCTTAAAATCCATTTTGGATCCTTTGTTGAAGATCCTCAATGTTGAGTATTGGAAATAAATAAACAATATGTTTCAAATTCTCCCACAGGTAGAATTCAAGAAGGTTTAATTGAGGTATTCGGGCAAACCAGGGCACTAATCCTCCGCGGCCTATCCATTTTTCATGGAAAGTTTCATGCAGGAAATCTGATACCAACTCACTGAAATTTTCTGGAGTTCCATCAAGGTGAAACCACATATTCCTTTTAATTGTAGAGGCATGACTTCCAAAAAAGTGTCAAGATTCGGTCAAATGAGAAAGATAATTTTCTCCATTTAAATAATTTGATAGAATAACAGGATCCAAAAGATAGTCATTAAAAATACATACCCATATGTTCAGGGAAAATCTTTGTTGATGACACTTTGGAAGGTACCATGAGGATTCTTGTCGCTCCAGATACGCCGGTTGTAATATCAATTGTTTTATTATTGTGTAATATTAAATTTTATTGTGAGAAAATTATTACTTAATTTGATACTAATTTGCCATACTAGAATTAACAATAAAAATTGTTAATATTTACACGAATTGAAAGTAAAGTGGAGAACATGAAAACAGACACAAAATTACAACATAAATTTTCTACCATAACTCGGCTATTTGTTAACCGATTTAAAAAAAAGTAATTTTGTTAAAAATAAAAGCATTAATAGTTTAACAGTAACGTACATTTTGATAAAACTTATATTTATGTAAGGATATAATAGATTGTAAAATAAACATGGCAGCCATTTTGTAATTGTCGAAGGTATTTAAGTCCTGATTTTTTAATAATATAAAACATTATTGCAAAAACGCTTCTCAAATATTAATGTGATTTCTGTATCCAAACTTGAGAAATAAATTTTTATATAAAATAACGAAATGGCGAACAGGAGAACGAAGGAGAACATGCATTTTTCCTAAGGATATTTTTTGTTTAGTTTTATTAGTAGAATCCGAAAAAAGTATAGCCAGCCCACCATTTTAGAAACCTTCTGTATATATATATATATATATAAACATCGTGTTACCTGTTTAAGTGGAAGGTGTCTCTAGTGATGGTACTTATACCGGGCAGATTAGTGCATGATATATATACGTATAAGCCAATAAGCCTACTAGCTGTTATTTCTATTTCAGAGATTGTGGTCAGTATTAGAGGAGGATCAACTTATTTCTGAACACCCGTTCCGTTCCCATCTCCACCACTGAATAGACATACAGGACGTGTTGTCAACAGCTGCTTGGAGGAGAAATGTTCTGTTCGGCTGCGTTTCCAGATATACAGCAAGCATTCGATAAGGTCTGGCTGCCTCGTCCTTGTATAAACTAAAAAAAATCTATCTCAAACCCTTTGTTTTAATATTGCATTTTTAATTTTCACGGTAGCTTCCCCTAGATTAAATACAAGGAAGAGTTTCTGCGTTCTTTGATAGTTTCTCGGATTTCCTCAAGATTCAGTGTTGGCACCTATCCTCAACCTCATCTTTATCACAGATCTTCCATTCACAGACAATACCACTCTTACATCGTTTACCGCGACTTGGGTGGCTGTTGACAGCAAGCACACATGGTATTAATCATGAGAAGAGGTGGGTACTCAAAGATTCGTAGAGATGGAGGTAAAATCATGTGAGCTGAAAGTGTACAGTAATTAGATATTCTCCTAGGTCGCCGTATAATATGAAAGGTTCGCAACCTGCCTTGTCTGTTCGATAGGCTTCTGATCGAACTTATTTTGTTGTACAGACTCAATTAATAGCTTTTGCTGACGATCTCGCGATCCTGGTCTCTGGTTAGACGGAGGCTAAGGTAGAGAGAGTTGCAGGGAATGCAATATATGACGTCGATCATATGATCGACCTCATATATTGCATATGATCGACCACATATATTGCAGGATATTGGTGGCTGCAGGATCATGGACTGAACTTGGCCCCCAAAAAGTCAAAAGCAATAGCCTTTACAGGTAGGCGCAAGATCTCACCTATTGGAGTGAGGGTTCGAGATACTATCATTGGAACCAACCATCACGTTAATTACCTGGGAGACTGGATTTTGAGGAATGGTGAATTCATGAAACATGTGGAGAAGGTGACACGTAAAGCGGAGAATGTCATCAACATCTTAAGCAGACTCCTAGCAAAGAAGTGGGGTCCAAGAACAGAGAAGAGACGGTTGTTGATGTCCGCAGCAACTTCCATAGTGTTATACGCTATACCTGCTTGGAGGACCGGCCTTATACGAAGAAATTCCATTAAGAAGATGAAAGCTATAGCCCGAAAAGCCAACATTAAAATAGTGGGAGGAAACTGAACTCTCTCTGTCAAGTATGGTAGCTAGTATCTTGGCAGAAGTGGCCCCTATTAAGATAAGGGCCAAAGAGATAATTCGCAGACACGACGTCGAGAATAGGACTGCTGCAAGGAGGTCAGCTAATGAGTAGTGGCAGAAAAGATGGGACGACACCACGACGGGAAGGTGGACATAGAGTTTAATCCCGAGGCTGGAGCCATGGCTTGGGAGGAAGTATGGGGGGATATATTATTTTCCTTGCCCAGTTCCCAGTTTCATCTCCGGCTATGGAGCGTTTAGCTACTACCTACATAGGTTCGGATGTAGAGCACTGCCAGGCTGTGTCTACTGTGGGGAAGTAGACACAGCCGAAGATGTCTTTTTTGAGTGTGAGAGATGGAAAGAGTTAAAAGAAGATGCTGAGTTAAAGTGGATCACCCCCGAGAATGTGGTAGACTACATGCTGAGAAGTGAGGAGGAGTGGCGGAAGGTAGATGACCTTGTCACGAAAATCTTGCAAACGAAAGAGAAGGAATACAAGGATTGGTGGCAGCTCTAGACTATGAGGCCTAGGATAACTAGGTTGGGGGAAAGAGGGACAACTTATTGGTGAGTGTCAGGGGGAGGGGGACTCTGTTGAGTCGCCGCGCGTCCCTGAATGCGGGGATAGGCGGCGATGAGGACATATGGGGACTCTCAGAACCCTCTACTAGAACATAGCAATTATACACACATATACAGAGGAGTTAGGAAGAAGAACAGCCTCCTGCTGAGCTGTCATGTCATGTCCTGCTAAGGGGATAGTTCACGGTGAGGTCGCACGAGGACGTCTGAACCCCTGACGTGAACACGTGCAGACACACACAGAAAAAATGTGGATGGTGTGGATCGTTCTTACTTGTTTAGTGCCTTAAAATTTACTTATAGTTTCTAATATAAAACCGATTGTAAATATAATTTGAAATATTATAAAAATAATAATATATTTATATATATATATTAATATTAAAATAAAACGGTTACACAAATGCAATAGACTAATTTAAGTAAATAATGCTATTCAAAAATAATGTCAAAAAAACTTTAAATTTTTTAAATAAAAACTTATATAACTCAAGATTTGACTTACTTCATTATTTTCACGTTCTGTGAAAGAAAAATGGTTACATATTTAAATCGGAAAATATATATTTAAATATGTTTTATGTATTTTTTAAAGTCATAAAATATTTATTTAAGAAAAGGTAAAACATTATTCGGGAAAATATTAATAAAATTTATATACTTCATTTATAAAACAAAATTTTTTGTTTTATTAACCAGAGTAAATGTAATATCTAGCCGGGCAGTGCATGAAAGTTAGACAACTTGATTTATCTAGATTTGCGGTTTATTTAATTTCATTTCATTTATCTTATTTTTTTCTAAAGCTACGTGTACAAGTATAAAAGCATGCCCAAGATTGTAACACAAAAAAAGAAAACATAATAGTTGATAATTAAAAGCATGAATATACAGAATGATTAACTCGTACCGATTTCTTAAAAAAAAACCCTAAGTGATTCACTGTCTTCTACTCATATTCTGCAGCATCAAGAAAGTAATCGTTCAACATTATGATTTTTTTTTGTGTATGTTTTAGGGCCCAAAACAAAGATTCCGTATTAGCCACCGGTCACAATGTTTTTTTTTTTTTTAAATACATAAACGTTTTAAAAAAAACGTAAAATTATTACTTTGAGGTCAACAGAAGAATTAAATCAGTAGAAGGCTGCTAATGAATAAAGGTTAATAGGTCTCACCCTACCCACCGATACATGAATAAAAAATATATATTATTATTAAAAAAAAATATATATATATTTACTGTTGTTTTTTATTCATTTATGATAACAGATTAGTTTCTGATGGTGAATTAATATTTTTATCCTATTTAAAAGGAAAAAATAATTTACTTTGGAGAATTTATTTCAGTATTCCTAAATATTTTACTTATCTAATTCAAACAACATACATTATCACAAAAAAAAAAAATTACAAGGCAACAAGTTAAAAAATTATTTATCTTCTTTAATGGTAGTTAAGGTACAGGAAGACAAAAAAAAATTTGGAGTACCGAAATCATAAGTTAGATACGCGTATAAATGTAAATTGTATTGAAATTTTATCCGAATATACCACCCTCCTTAATTATTCTGTTATTCAAGAGACCAAGATAGGTACGTCTGGCAGCAGTACCAAAGCAAATAACATGAACAAATTATTTTATTATTATAACTGTAGCTATATTCTATTATGTAACTGTTATTTGTACACTTAATAGATAACTTTATGTGGGGACTGCACAGTCAGGGCTGGTTAAATACTGCCGTGCAGGTGGCAGGTGATATATCAGTTTTAGGACATAATAGTAGTACACGTTCGCGTATGAGCGCTTTTTCATGCGCATGTTTGTATTCATAAGAGCAATTTATCTTAAACGATTCAAAAAATTAATTTTTACTTCCTCTTGATTTTATCTTTTTCAGGGTTAATTTCTATTCATCGTATTATATAATAAAATATTCGTATTACATGAAGAAAGTTTGTTAACTTAACAAAATATGAATAAAGATAAATTCCCTTTTTCTTGTTACTTTGTTTTTAATTACTGATTTTCATTTCAGTACACTAAATATACATTTTTTGTTATCTTTTTTCTCAGTAATCTACCAAACGTTTTATTCACTCTACAAGAAAGTAATATTAATTATGGTATATCTACTAGAAAATGTTGTCAGTCGCTTAACGGTTGAAACTTATTAATTAAGTAGATTATAAAATAAAGTTTTCTCTAAAAAGGTGAGGTTTTTTCTTCTATGAACGACTCTGGTTGTGGGGAAATTAAATCAATTGTCTTAATTCATATAGTACCCTAATTCGTAGGATTAAACAATTTTACACATATCCGGAAATTTGTTTTATTTATTTAACAGTTGCATGTTTGTATTTATAGTAACAATAGCTGAGAACGATTGCAAACCTTAATATAATTCACCTAATTTTTAATTATATTTGGTTTTCTGTAATAAAATATTATTACTACTTACTAATGAAAGGTGACAATTTACAACAACTTCACTAAGAGTAATAATATTTTTATATTAATTTCATAAAAAATACTTTTCACTTCAGTTCGTTTATAATATGCGGTGAATAATATTTAACAGAAATATAAAATTTAAAAAAGATGTCTAATTCAAATAAATACCAAATATAACTGGGGAAACAAAATTACTTTTCCTATTACAAAAACACATCGTAATGTGTGAAATCAAATTCTTAACTGTGCATGAATGGGTGCATGTATGTTTATGTCGTGCTTTATTAAACGAAGGATAGAATTATACACTTTTGATACTGTGTGTGTGTGTGCGCGCGCGCGTATAATAATTTACATTTAATACTCTATAGTTTTTCTTTCCTTACTGCTCATTAACAAGAATGAAATGAATAAATTATTGTTCCACAGTACCGATAATATTCATATTATATCACTATACGACTGTATAATTTAGGAGATGGGCATGAAATTTAAGAGAACCTTTCATTCATACCGTTTCAAGTAATTACCTGTCGATGAATGTTAGACCTTTGGATATTACTTTTAGTTTATTCTGAGTGCACCAGACTGCGCTGGTTCTACAGCGTTGTCGTACCGCCCGTCATCGCTCAGTTTTTGTCTGTTATCTGGTGGCAGTGTACGCGTACTCAGGTCGAGCCGCACGCATACGCGGAAAGTTTAATAGCAGCACAGTGCTGCTTTTGGCGTCGCTCTCTCTATGACGTATTTCCAAACAGTGGTTGACAACTGCGGTTTTTAGTGTTGCTAGAAAAATGGTGGATAGCAACACGATAATTGAAGGAACAGTAAAGTTCAGAGACGGAAAAAAGGTAAGCAAACTTTTTTTTAATAATTTAAAACAAATTTATTTAACTTAGGCGTAATTTATTAATTATAAACTAGAGGGAGTGTTTGTCACAAATTCAAGTATATTACTAGGATTTACTCTAGTTATAATGATTATGTAGAAGAAAAGAGAACTGGAATAATTATTAGTCGATTGTTATTTGGCATTTATTGTTTTTTCCCCAAAAAACTATCGTAAGTTAACAAAACAGCTTTACGTAAAATATAAACAAATTTCACCATTCACTAAAAGATCTTCACCTTTTAAATGTTAACTGGTCGAAGATGACATTAATTGCTTAGAATAACCTATGAATACTTTTTGACCGCGAAGGTAAAATTAGTAATTAAAAAATTAATCGTGTGATAATGAGAATTTTTATTATTTAAACCAAGATATTTCTGAAATTTAGAAAAATAACTTTTTAATAATGCTAGTTAAACATATTTTGAATCTTTATGTTACCTTTAACTCCTGAGTTAATTTGTGTCAACATTGATATTATAAGATGTTTTGTTCTTTATTCGTCGGTGGTCAAACTTTAGTGTATTTTATACTTAAAATTTCTTTCCTTATCGGTGAGATTTTTTTACTGTTTTATGAGGTCATTAGGTTGAATTATTACTTTTATGTTTAGCTACTGCAGATATTTGTTAGCTATTTCTGTCTAAGTATTTACTTATTCATATAAGAACTACATTTTCATGTCTGGACTAATTTTATTTTTTCTTAACAGAAAGGATTCATAAAAACAAAAAAAGTTTTCCTGTAATCCTGATAACCGATACCATTTTGGCGATGATGCAGGTTATTGAATGAATGGCTATTTTTCAAATATAAGCGCGTTTACTCAGTCGTTAAAAGATAGGCCTGTACGGTAAGAAATCATGTGTATAATACCGGTAATAATGCTATTCTGTCAAAATCATTCATTCTTTATTATACCTTTTATTATACCCTGATTAAAGTAAGCTATTAGTCATGTATATTTGTCGCTAACATTTTTAATAACTAGTGGTAGGAAATAAATTCTTGTCTACAAGTTACAATTTTGATTTTGTTGGCGTAAACGACCTTTTTTATTTATTATACATATCTTAATTATTATAAATTTCATTCCTAAATAAAATCAGTTTATTTTTTCTTGTACACTTTTATCCACGCACGCACTACACATTGCCTGCATAAGCATAACAATTTTACTTGGAAGAATTTCGCGAATAAAATATTTGTTAACTAATGAAGACACGGTTTTGTAATATCATTATTTTTAATATTAAATAATATTCATTTCACTGACAATATTTATTTTTTTCTACTTATAACTTATAAGCAATAGGTCTGCTATTTTCATTCAAAACTATGCAATATGATCATACATAAACCAGAAGTTAGGGATAAAAACAATTTACCATAAAAAAATACTTAAGATAAATTATTTTATTTCGCGTACTACTTTCAGTTTTTAGTTGATTGTAGGTTTTATTAATACTTAAAAATCTGTTATATTTACTTCTTTACTGAAAATGAGAAGCTGTAACTTTAATTACCTTAATATTGCCTAGGCGATGACAAAAACACGTGTCTATATGGACCATCAAATTTAAGAAACATAGGCCATATTAAGAAATCGGCCGTAAAGCAGTTCATTTATATGCTATTATCCAGATGTGAAAATGTGGCTCGCTTAAGCGCAGAAAAACGAGGAAGGTGGAATTAAAACATACAATGTTTTGTTAATCTCCAATATCTATTATTCCCATCCCTTCATAATTTTAATGAAATGCGTAATATTATATTTTTAATATATTATGTTATAGTGTTATAATATTATAACGTTTAAGCATAAATATAAGATATATTTTTTAATAAAATCAATATATAATATGAAAAGTACGCTTAATTTTTAGACATTTTAAATATTCTAAATTATAAAAATATCTATTTACTTTTAATTATAGAAATTGCCTGCCCTTAAAAATACTTACATCGTAAGGGAAATAAAATTCTTTCTTATATATATTTATGCTCTCTACTAATTAACTTATCAGAGTGTGCCTACGTGATATAATAGCTTAATATATCTGAAATTTTAAACTTCTCTTATCCAGTTCCTCTTTAGTAAGAAGTAAGCTGTCATTCGTTATTAAAATATAATCGTCTTATTCAGAAAATACTTTTTATCGTATAATTTTCATGATTGACTAATATGAAATGCATTAAGTTTACTCAGCATTGGAAATAGCGAAATTATGACTTGATATCAGCGATTAATTTCGTTAATCTATAAACTGATTTTTGACAACTTCCCCTTCTCAAAAAATACGTTAAAATAGTTATGTCGTTCAAATTAACCTACATTAAAAAAAAATTAGATTAGTACATTAAAAAAATTAGATTAAAAAAAATTTAATCTAAAATTTAGATTAAAAAAAAATTTAGAATTTTATGCTTAAATTTTAATTAGAATATGATTGGAAGAATCATTTTCGCCATTTACTGTCAAAATTTGCTGTTTATAATATATAACATTGTATACAACAGATATTTAATTTAATTCTTTGTTCATGAAAGGTGGATCTTCAAATTGTGTAATATGTCAATATGGCCGGCCTCTGTGGCGCGATTTGTGGCGTCTTGGCCTTTAATCCAGAGGTTTCGAGTTCGAATCCCGGTCAGGCATGGCATTTTCACACACCCTACAATTCATTCATCTCATCCTCTGAAGCAATACGTAACGGTGATTCCAGAGGTTGAAAAAGAAAAAAAAAGTAAATATTTTTGCAGCAGTATTATATTATCAGGCTACTAACAGTTATCAAAATAAAGTATTAATTACTCTTATTTCAGGAATTAATCTCTCTTTTAGAAAGTTTTCATTCTTTAATTTTAAATCAACTAGTTTGCTTTTCATTCCTACTGTGTAATTTAATTGAAATTACATTTCATGTACTAGACCTACACATTGCTCATATGTTTTATTTTGCTGTCATTTTAAAATATAATAAAAAATGTTCATAGATTTATTCTAAATAGAGATTTATCTGTGCTAATTGTTTACTTTTTTTTTAATTCGCAAAGCATAGAAAAAAATTCATGATTTATTGAAATATAGCGAGCAATTATTACTTAAATGAATATATCAA
>JAAAKQ030327490.1:38032-48235 GCA_010016005.3 Zanna intricata
AATTAACTTTGCCACATCACATCTTAACCGGAGTAAATTAGAAAAAAAAATGTACTTTAATAAGAGGGAATTGATAAATAACTTTACAGTTGAGGTGATCAGAGTTGAACATTTACTAAAATATTTATCACAAAATATGTTTAGTATTTTGTGAGATTCAGTAATTTTTCTACTGAGTTTTTTTTTCTTAAAACGCATATTGAGAGAATAAATACAAAATAGTTAGGATAGGACTGACTTCCGGTGAATATTTTAAGTTAAAAAGATTGTTAGGATATCAATAAAGGGAGTATGATATTTGTTGATCCTACCAAGTTTTATTAAATAAGTTTTCTTGTTTATGAATTATGTAAGGAAATATAGGCAAAAAAAACCTCGCACTGCGGAATTTACCTCAACTTTATAAAAGTTGAGGCAAAAGATACCTATCGTTAAAAGATACCAATCCGTATCTGAACAAAACAAATTCTCAAACATTCACAAATTCAGCTAATACGAGTAGAAGCTCTGTAAATGAGTGTACTATGTATTTTTTAAAATAATGGTTTCAATTAAGAAGCAGAATATATTAATTGATTTCTCAACACATATTAACGAACACGCGCTCACATATAACGAACTTCAACCGACAGATTAGAGAGTTTAACCAGTGTGGCGAAGGCAAGAGAATTCTTCCATCAGAAAAACATACGTAACCAAACTTACATGCAACACGGGAACTGTGCTAACGTAAAGAGAGATGAAGAGAATCGAGAATTCTGGGGAGCAACCATCAGACAGCATCCCTTCCCAAACTTCTTTTGCTCATCTCATTAGACGGAGGATAGAAGAAGATAATAGTATAAAGAAGTGAAACTTCATTATACTATATCCTCTCTGTTTATTTTACAGTTTGATTTATATACGCTATTTAACCTTACATTCCAGTAGTTTGCAGTACTTTTACTCACTTTGTAAACGAATGTTTTTTTGGGGTGGATGAGAAACATTGTTTGGTTTTTATTTTCTATATTATGAAAATAAAAAGGTAAAATTTATATTACATTAATATATGGCAAAAAAAATCAATATCAGTTTTTAGCTTCAGATATTGTGCAAAGTTTTGATTAATGTGTTGAAACTATCCAAATTTAGTGTAAAATCAAGTGGTGGGATGTAATTTTGGTCACTAAATTAAATGATTTACTAATCTTGCCCAATTGTGATATTTGGATTCTTTAGCGATTAACTCCTAAATAATTACGACTCAGTGGCTACTATCTAGGCGTTTTAAATGAATCTTTTCTGAATAATGTGGTTGTAAATTTATTACTTTAAATGTCTGCCTTCCGTTCTACTTTTTGTAGGTACGTGTCCATATATGTGCGCACGCATCTGTTTCTCTATATCTCCCAAGCACGTATGCACGCACGCACAGACACACACACACACGCACGCACGCATGCAATAATGAAGAAAGTGCATTTTCGTTTGATCACGGAATGCTCATATTTGCTTTTGCAAATGTTTTCCGTTGATGTAAACTTGCTGAAAAAAATATTAAGAAAGATTTTTGTTGTTAACAGTGAAATCTTTGGTAAAATTGATTTCTGCTAGTTCATTTTTTAATAAAAGTTAATTATTTCTTTTTTAAATAAAACTTAGTTGTTTTTTTAAGATAAAATTATTGATAAAAATAACTTATTGACCAAAATCTGAAAAAAAATTTACATAATTTTTCAAAGCGTTCTGAACTGCATGCTACTACTGGTTACTACAATAACTAAAAAAAAGATTAACATTAATTTACATATTTCAGCCCATTGAACACAAGTTTTTGAAAAAATCCTACTTATTCTAGCATTCAATTTCAAAAACAATTTAATTTGCGTAATGAATGCCAATGTAAAAAATTTAGGTATTGTTTAAAGAATTTTTATTTAAAAACAATTTAATTTATCTGTGATTATTTTGCGCTGGTGTAATTGAACAATATAAGATCTTAATATGATGGAAAGATGTTTATATGCATTTAATCAGTCATTCTCCTAAACTATTTTTTTTTTTTTTTATTTCGGAGTCAAAAACTAGATATAAATCTGAATACTTTTGCTACATTTTAATTGGAGTATGTAATCTATTTAAGTGTTGTCTATTGAGTCTTTAATTGACTTTTTATTGTAACAAAAATAAATTACTGTAACGACTACACTAGAGCTACATTTTACTCCAAATGAATTATTTTTAATTAAATTTCATTTCAGGTGTGATATCCAAATTATACTTATTTTTCAATAAATATTCTAGTGAATCACAATAAGGAATCCTAGTATTACCTTTTCACATTAAATAATAAGTATAAATCGATCTTCTACAATTATGTACTTGAAATGTAAATTATGTTAGTCCTTCAGTTAAAGCTAAGTGCTGTATTTTGAAAGGAAGCTGATTATTCTCCGTTACGCCCTTTCAGACCAAATAACCGCCGAGTTCAGCTTGTTGTGCAAGCCACTCGTGGAGAACTCTGCTCCGGTTCGAATTGTTTATTCATTCAAGGCTGGCAGTGAAATGGAACGGAAAATTATTGAATTTGTGAAATCGCTTTGTTAGGGGCCGTGCAAAACGCTCTTCCAACGACCACGGACTCAAATAATTTTAACTTTAGCTTTGCAATATCGTTAATTGCAAGCCTCAATCAAACTGCGTACCACATAATCTGTACGTCATCAAATTGAATTTATTACCTAATGTTATTCAGTTTTTTCCTCGACTTTTAAAAATTAGACTTTAATTTCAGCTTTTTAGTTTAGCCTAGAGTTTTTTATTTTATAGAGTGTTATAGTGTAAGAGAAGAATGTTTATTCATTAAATATATTATTTTTCTATTCCAGCGACAAAATATTACGCTGCATATTTAATTAGTTTCTGGAATGATTTTAGAGTAATGAATACACAATTTCCTTTTAATTAAATTATTTTCGCTTAATCAGTTCATTAAACCTGGTCTATAATTATCCTTTTATTCCCGCATTTATTTAGGATAATTCAAAAACAATACTTTTTTTTATTAGTGGATTGAAAGACAATTCATTTCTCTTTCGGAAAGTGCAATTTTGGAAGTGATTGAACTGTAAGCGGACTTAAGTAGCTTAAGAAGTTGGTTATGTAAATCAATATTTTACTAAGTTCGTTGTGCATTCACTAATAAAATTAATCAAGAACATGACGTTTATATTATTTATGTTTCAACATTGATGTGGTAGGTAAATGTTATTGTGACGAATGTAATTTCTTTTAACTGTCGAATTAGTTAACATAATGTTAATAATTTAATCAAGTACAAAGTATCGTCAGAGCCGTCTGAAAATTTTTCGTTTTTTTTACTTCCTTATTAAGAAAAAAGGGTGTTGTGATCGCGAAAAGTTTCGGTTTTCAGATATGAAAGGAAAATTCCATTTTGACCATCCCTGAATCCCGTTGACAAATTTCCGTGTAAAATCTGTATGTACGTATTTATCTCACATAACTCAAAAACAATTAGCCGTAGAATGTTAAAATTTTGGATTTAATACTGTTGAACATTTAGGTGTGCACCTCACCTTGATTGCAATCGACTGAACCAAAAATTTCCAAAAACGCCCAAAATAAAAAAAAAAAAAAAATAATGGATTTTAGGCTTTTTCTTAACTGCAGTAATAACCCTCATTGATATATTTTCAAAGATGTGGTACTCATTTTTATTGGTTCTGGAGTTATAGTCAAATAAAATTTTAATTAATAAAATATTTGCATCTTACAAGGAGATGGCACATCGGTTGGAATCCGACTTCATATACGTATATTTTTTTATTTTTTTTTTAAATTCACTGATTTATCAATGATTATTGAATATAAAATAAAAAAAATCTTTTACAATAAATAATTCAGTAAAAAAAAATTCAGAAGTTAATTGTGAAATAAAATGTTATGTACTATTCTATATAAATGATATTTTACAGAGATTAATAATTATTAATAAATCAATAAATTTAAATTAAAAAAAAAAGTTAAAAAAATGTATATGTATATGAATTCGGATTCTAGCCTATGTGTGCATGGTTACGAATTCGTCACGTTCTCACATACATCTCATAACTACTTGGGGGTTATTTATTTGTTAATAAAACGAAATCATTATATAAACTAATAAAAAATAATGATACTGCCACCACAAAAAAAGTGATGCAAATTGGTGTAACTGTCCCCTTTATTAAATAATTGGGTGATCGTACCTCACTTTCCAATGAAATAAATTTAAATGAAATGCAGCAAAAATGTGTATATGAATTAATAGGCGTACAAGGAAGTCATGTGATGTCCGCATCAGATGCTTTTTTTCTGTGAATTGAATGAAAAATAATGAAAGATTTCAAGACTTCATCAGTGTTTTAATCAGTTAGCCTACACGTATGATACTAAAAATAGTAACACTAATTATTAAATGCAGTGAAGCACGGACAATGCCTTGATTTACGGTGTTTAATAAGGAGCTGAGTGTTTTTAGCAGCCTCCCTTTCGTCTTTAAGTAGTTGGTTTTGTTTTTCTACGACACTGAGTTACAGTTCTTTTGTCCCATTTACTGTACTATTACATCGTCTCGGTTCTTTGTTAATGATTCAATTTATTTCCTTTTATTTAATTATCTTCTCAAAAACAGAAAATATAATTTTTTCTACTACGAATAAAAAAAATATATATGTGTATATATACATATATATATATATATATATATATTTGCCTTAGGTTTAATTCACATTAAAATATCTTAAAATTCTTAGTTTTATTGTTATTTTTTTAGGAATGTCACATAATGACAATAATAATCTAAAATTAATTAATAAAATGTATAAATAAAAACAGGTAACTAATTGGTACATTATTATCTCCCTTTAAATACAACATACATCAGTCCTCTAGTGTTCTGTTTGAAACCATGTTATTTTAATATTTATATCAAATAGACTATTTTATGAAATATATTTATATTTTAGTTTCTGTTCGACTATATATGAAATTAATATTGCATAATATACATTTTATCATAACACCCTTACCACAGATACCTTTATCTAACAAAGCTAATAAAACTTAACTCATTAAATCCAACTAAGAAAAAAAGATTACATAAAAACCTTAAGAAAATAATCACATCTACAACAAACTTAATACCCTATTTTTTTATAGTTAGGAATATTCATTTTTTTCTCATTTTTCTGATTTTCTTAATCTTATAATTAATTGTCGAAATATGTGTATATTATTATTGTATATAACACTTGAAAACTTGCATAGAATCCTTAATTTGTATTCTATAACTGATATGTATAAATATGTCTGTGATAAAAATGCTATATTGAAGCTAATAACAGGCTATCGTTGGACAGTCTTGTACGTCTAATGCGCTTTGCAGCTGAATTTAAAATAGGTTAAATATGAATCCTTTGAAAATAATTTTTATAATCGTAATTTCAATTAAGTTCCTTTTTTATAAGAAAAACCACTATACAATATAAACATATAACATAGATGTTAATGTTACCTTTTAATGTTAACAGTAGACAGGTAAAAAAGTAATGAAACAATTTTCGTCGAGGTTGGGAAGAGTCACTAGTTAAAATTAAAAACAAAGGGAGAATATTCGAAATGAAAGCAGTTAAAAAATTGTATGTAGTTTCACATAAAATTAATAGATAAATTTGTTGGATCTGTACTCGAAGTTTGTAGAATTTTCTGAGTGTCACGTTGGTGTCAATTTTTTCAATGCTTTCATCTGCTGATAATAGAGCCAGAGTGTTGATTTAGTCAGTTGTATTTGATTTAGAAATTTTGTGCTTTTGTTTGTTATTATCCTCTTACGTTTCCGTATTTTCTTTTATAACCGGACTTGATGTTGGATTCTCAGAATTGTCATTTGTTTTGGTACAACTTTAGATATAATTGTTTAACCTGCCAGCTTGTTTTTGCTTTCGGCTTTCTTTTCCAACCTTCATTTTTCGTACTGGTAACCAGACAGTTTTCTTTGACCGTCAGACATTCTGAAAGAGGCACGCACATAACCCAAATTAAACAATGTAAACTATAAAATAATATAAAAAATTATCCTTGTTCTAAATAAGATAAAACCGTAATTAACATAACTTCAAAATTATATTCCGTCAATCGACATAAAAACGTACTTCACAAAATATTTGTCATATCCTGTAAACGTAAAGATAGTCTAGTGTTATTATATATGTATTTTATAATAAATATTTCAGCAAATCATAAATAGTCATTAAAAACAATTTTATGATTCTTGATTTTGAGATTTTATTCAGTTTAATTATTCAAATATATTATTTTAAAACGGGTTTTATCGAAGCAATGAACTTAAAGAACTTAATAAATGTCTTATATATTGATTCAAATAATTATTTTCATAAAACAAAAATATAAATAATTATACCTATAGAATACATTCAAATTTGATATAATATTTCATCGATTCAAATTTAAATTTTTGGATAAATTAAATATTTATTTTGTTTAAAGAATTTTTCATTGTTTCGATTTGATAATCGATCTAGATGAACTAATATCTATCAAACTAAACAATATTTTAATTAGACATGTACTCACCTTTAAAAAATTAAGAAATCGCACTAAAGTAAATTTTATGAACTTCCACTTGTTATCACTGCTAACGTAATAGTAAGAATAACACTATTGTGTAATGAAACCGCTGTTTTATAATTAGAGGTATAAACAATGTAAGTATAAACATGTAGTATAAACATTGTAGTTATAAACATGTATAGACTTACTATAGTAAGTCTATACATGTTTAAACGCAAGTTGAAGCAGCGCTCTGCTCGCGTTCTAGTGATGTTCTATTCAGAGAAGTATATGCATGTTCAAACAAGTTCAAGCAGCGTCCTTTACAAATTCTGTGTAAATTTTTCAATAATAGTGTAAAAAATTTTAAGTTTTAGACATAAAAAATATAAGTACCTACGGACTTGGGTATTTAACAAATCAATATTTTTCTCACAATGACAGCTAAAATGGCGATAGATAAATGTCCGGGTTGCCCGCTCCTAGAGCGGCCGCTGCATATTGTACGTTTTGTTTTTTCATCAGAGGTGTCAGTGAAACAGTCAGAGCTTTGTACAACTTTGAATTTGTAAAGTAAATAAATAATAATTGGTTTAATTAAAGAACATTAAAATTTTTTCTGTCACGATGAGACGATGAAAAATGCCAGATACTTACCAAAAAATGAACTCGGTTTTAGTTAACAGAAATTAAGAGCAATTAATTTCATGTACTTTAAATTTTTTTCTGCATCATATTTAGGTCAAAATAGTAAGATACACATATCTACTATAAACCCATAGGCGTTTGTTCCATTCCCCAGTTCTGAATGCTTACGTGACTTCGTGTTTTGCCAAAAATACTTTGATGAATCAGGGAAACCTAGCTAAAAATTTCATATAAATTTTCGATCAAAAACATTAAAAATTTTCGG
Organism: Zanna intricata; assembly: GCA_010016005.3. Lineage (NCBI taxonomy): Eukaryota > Metazoa > Arthropoda > Insecta > Hemiptera > Fulgoridae > Zanna > Zanna intricata. The sequence goes on from JAAAKQ030327490.1 coordinate 45,558, forward strand.
AAGTTTCTTTTACCTTTAGAAGACGTTCTGACATTTGAAAATGAAATAAAAAGGTCTCTCACTCCAGTTGAGCCTTTATGCTCAGAGCAATGTTTAAAATGTCAGAGTGAAAGTTTATTTAATCTAATTAAAGTGTAAGTTTTGTTTAAATTACTTCTTTGTTTTTGAATTAAGTAGAATGAAAAAAAACTTCAAAAATTATTGAAGTTGTTAAAGAAGGATATTCATTGCACCTTACACCAAAATATTCCATGCTAAATTCTTTTTTGTTCTTAGTCTATTACACAAACTAACACAACAATGACAATAAAAAGCCATGAAACGTAGATTTCTTTTAGTGCAGGTAGAAATAGAACTGACCAAAAAGATTGTCTCAGTTTCATAGTTTTATTTATTTTAGTAAACAATTTTTGATTTTATAATTTAAATAAATAATTTTACTAATTATTCATATTATTATTTCTGAAATCTTTATTTTTAAATTGTATAAGTGATACTCAAAATGTCCTACACCATAATAAATTTGAATTTCAAACTGGAGGGTTGTGGAACGGGTTGTTACTGGTGTATTGCTTGGTGATAACCCTGATGGAAGTTATAATAAATTATACTTATATATAGAAACAATTTAAACCATATGATTTATTTTTGGTACCGCAAACCTTCTGTTTTTGATTTTGAGAATTACGAGCAGATGGGGAATAGAGAATTACTCCTATATTCGTCATTTGAAGAAATAACTTTGTTCACGTAAACAGATGTCTGTAGATAATGTAGAAAATTTATTATAATAACCATTTTCGAAGATATTACTGTCATCCCTCGTCCTTTATTTTTGTAACATCGTTTTAATTTACTTACTTCAGCAAGAATTTTTTTGCTCTTTGCTTTGTTTATTCCTTTTTCCTTATAAAATTTTACTAAAGCGGTACTCCTTTAGAATAAACTTACACTTAAAACGATTTGTGAGTAATTAACACAGAATATATTTTTATCTTACTTAATGAATTATTTTTAAAGATATAGATTAGAACGCAATAATAAACAAGAAGTCACAAATAAACCAAATGAAATGATTGAAAGGGATGGAGAATTTTAGCAACATTTCAATTATTTGATCTGTAACGAATTTCTTTTCTTTATCTTCATTATTTTATTCAGTATAATGTATTTTTAGATCATATCCAAATGACTATGAGCTTCTTGTACACAAATTGATTTATTGAAAAAATAGAGCTTGAGACTTCTAAATATTGAGGAAACAAGGATAGGTATTCGCTCGCAAAAGGAATCCTTAATCTTCACTGTAAGGAAGCAACATTATCTAATGGAGAGTGATAAAGTGGGAGGGAGAAAGAATGAAGAGAGTATGCTTACAGATGAGAAACTTCTACCAAAGAGGTTTACCTTAGCAAGCATTAGTGGAATGCTATTAGCATTGTTCAGTTAAAGTTTACATGAAAATGAAAATAATATCGTCTTTTCACGATATCTGGTGCTAAAAAGGAAAAATCGTATAGTGTTTGTTATAAAGATTTTCTGATTACAATCTTAAAATGTTTATTTTCTACAAAGGTATTTATACACAATGATTTTAGACTGTACAGTGAATGCAGTGAATAAACATCAGTAAATACTGATCAGTACTAGTAAATACTGCACAAGTAAAGTAATTACTGAGATTTGAGTGAATAATGTTTTACTATAACTGATCAGTAATAACTGAGAGCTGTAAGTAATTGTGTGTAGTTAACTGATAGGACATCAGTAAATACAAGCATGAACGCATGGGTGATGAGTCAGACCGACTACTCTACTCTAGCCCGCTCACTTCGTTCCAAATATCTGTACAGTATGCGAATAAGTACAGCGATGTCCAGCGATGAAACGCAAATTTGATGTGGGCGTACCTTCGCCATCGGAACAATCCGCAACTGCACAACAATGCACTAGAGCAGCATTTATTCGTGCATTAAAGAAGAACACTGTTGTGTTAGATAGAACGCTATCTTGCTAAAATTCTTTCTGCAAAAGAAAAGGCATGGAATGAAATTAAAAGTGAATATGAAAAAAATTGACGTTATAGTTCATCCCTTTTAAAACAATGGATTTTTGTATATATTCTTTTTTCTTCATTGCGAGTTACTAATTATTTTCTATTAAAGGATTATTATTTGTTTGTAAAAAAATACGTAAATCATTTTGTAGATATAAAAAATGTACAAAATTTCAAAGAATCTAAATTATATAAAAAAAAATTACGTAAAAAACCAATTATTTAGAGTCTGAACAACACAATGCACTATAAATTTTTATGTGGAAGTAGAATTTTTAACAATTTGGGAAGAATTTTTTGAAATTTTAGCTGGGATTCCCATTCAGAAAACGGTAGCAAGTTAATCTTGAGATATATCGGGCAATTCATGCAATACGAATAATTCTAACAATACTCTAATTATAAAATTAGAATTGCTATAAGTATGACATATTAGATAACCTACCTATTATTTTAATCTTTAATTCATTTTCTGCATTCTCATTAATGGTTTACAGTCATATTGTTAACGCTTTGGCTAAACTACTAGCCGTATGGAGGATAAGTTGATAAGTTAATAAAATAACAATAACAATACTCTGGTAAGAATGAAAAAACTGTATAATGAATTTAATTTACAGTA
>JAAAKQ030327602.1:0-26466 GCA_010016005.3 Zanna intricata
TTTTTAAGGGCCAATGAGGTTAGTGGCCCTCATCGCCCGTTGTGACGAACTGCGACGGCTCGCTTGACGCTGTAGACAATTACTGATTTTCCGCTGGTCTCTGGCAGTATTTATATTCCCTGGCCTGCAGAACCAGTACCCGGACTCGACTTTTTAATTGTTGAAGCGTAATAAATTCCTTTGTTCGCGCCTTTACGTTTTTCTATAAGTTCTTATTCCGGTCCGGTAATTCTTCTGGTCGACAAGAGCTTTTAGAGGTGGAGGTGTCATTGTCTGGATTACAACGAACAAATTGTTAAACGAACCCGTTATTCTAAGGAATGAATCCTTTTAGTTCCTTCTAGTTCTAATTTTCGTTGTTATTTTCTCTTTCCCTCTTTTTAATCGAAAGAAATCCGATACTCTGGTACGGTATACTGGTCTGTTATAATTTCTTTTCAAATTTTCTATACATATTGCCAACTTAGTTGTAATCAAGATACTCAATGAATATTCATATAAAATACATATTATGTAGATAGGTAATAGCAATTGAATATTGAATAATTATTATAGATCTTATCAATTTGCATTTAGTTATTAATTAATTTTCGTCGAACTGTTTTTAATAACAATAACAAAGGCTGCATTAGAAAATATTAAACCATTAGTATCCTGCCTATATTATTATTTAATTGCTGTTTATAGTGTGTTCTAAATGATCGTTAAAACGGCTTTTATTTGCATAAATCTCGTCGAGTATAATTTACTTTAATAAAATTGAGTTTAAACAAAAGTAAATGAAATCAATTCCATATAAAATTAAACAAAGACATTAACGTGTAATTATAGGTTCGTTGTTATTGTATTGTACTTACACCTGTAAGACATTTAAACCAACATTTTACGGGATAAGTATTTTACTTTTCTGTATGTTAAATTTGATCACTTTACTGTACAATTAGGAGAAATATAAATTATTGAATTTTTTTTTAAAGTTTTAAATGTATGTATATTTATTTTTATATGACTTTACGGTTTTTTTTTAAATTTGTAATAAATTAAAAAATAAATTTGAAATACATATTACTTTATTGTTCATTAAATTGTTACTTTTTAACATCTGTATTAAAACCTAGGTAGTTATATATATAGTAACCTAGGTAGAATTTCGAATTGTTAACATTTTTTTTAATCGATGAGATCGAAGGACTGCCATTCACGCACGCCACCACGGGGTCATCGTGGGGTGTCTAGGGTTCGGACCCAGGACGCTATCCGTCCCATACTAGCTAACAAGGTAACAGGCTCCGCCAAGGTGTTGTTAGACGTAATATGACCTGCCCTCTACCGACTAAACTCCCCTCACCGCTCTTCTCCGCCCCGAGAACGGACCCGCAATTAAGTATAACGCAGTCTCGGGGGGAATGAATCCGACATCTTCGGGAAAAACTGCTTCCGCAATGCGTGGGATAGACTGCCTGCGATTCTCCATTTTCACTGTACCTAGGAGAAACCTATATTTTAAGAAAAGAAAGTTGCAGAGAATTTATGTAACAGTGTCGACTAAAATATAAAACAGTGTGGAATGCTGTTTTAAACTTAATTATATTATTTAATCTCAAGTTTATAAAGTAATATATATATATATATTTTAATTTCTTTTAAACATAATATAATAATTTAAGGCTACCTAACCTTACTAAAAAAAAAAAAAAGTCTAAAGATAGAAATTATTTTCATACGACTTCGGGATTCATACGGAATTGTGTGGTATACTTGATTTAATTTTACGATTATTCGTTGTAATAGTTTTGTCATTACCATATTTTATAAAATTTTCTATTGTTGGCAAAAGTTTGGTCTACGACCCAAAAATCCAGTTATACAGAAAAATCAAGTCATAGTATTAATCTTTTAAGTTTAGAAACCATAGATGCGGCAGTAGTTGTACCAGGGATTTTTGAAGTGTTGATACTGCTAATAGTGCAGTGGAGTGGATAGTAACCACAAAAGGACGAAGTAGATAGGAAGAACGTAGTTGCAACCCACTCCTTCACGCTTTAACTCAGCTTTTTACGAGTACTCTCTGATGAGTGTACAAATACAAGAAACTCTAAAGATAAAACGCTATGGCTGAATAACTTAATTACACATATATCCACAAGATTTCTATTTAAGCAAATAAATTTAAGGCCATTTATAAAGAATCTAATTGTAAAAGTATTAAGTTTTTAATGTTTGGAAATTATTGACCACGAGATTTGTCTTAAACCATTGTAAAAAAAGTTTCTAGTTCGTTAAAATTTAAGCGTAAACATAAAAGAAAAACAAAATGCATGCAATATGAATCACGTTGAAAGCTATCATTTTTGGAAGTAATATGAATTTTGTAATTACTACAAAAATCATACATTAAAACAGTAATAAAATTAGTACATAAGTTATAATTACACATTTAAACTACATTTCTTATTTAAAATATTATTTTCTTAAAACATTATTTAAAACACAATTCAATTTATCATGTTGTCTGAAAGATATTGACCCTTTGGTTGTCAAAATTGAGAATACATTTATTATTATTGGAAAACAACATTATGAGACCACACAAGTACCATTTTTTCCGAAGATCTTCTGCCATTTTTCCAGCAACACCGTAATTCTATCGCTATAGAACTTCTGTGGTTTTGGTCAAAAGAGTGTGACGCGTAGTTTTCACAGGCCTCTTTTGAAACTAACTTAACATCATTCAGGAAGTTTTACAGAGACCAATAGAAAGACCAATACAAAAGTGTGACGGTATCAGCTCCACGCAATACAAAGGATGCATTAAAACCTCCCAGTTAAGTTTTCTCAGTTTCTGCCGAGTCGTTAAAGATGTATGCGGTCTGGCGTTGTCAGCGTGATATACGATATTCTTTCTGTTGATCAGTTCGTTTCTTTTGAATTACTCGGTGTAATCACGCTAATTGTAAACAATAAAGTTTTGAATCGTCTGAGACTATCGTTCTACCTGGCAGCAGCAGCTCGTGATGCATAATGCCCTTCCGATTCCACCAAACGCATAGCATAACTTTTCTGGGCGTCAGTGTGGGCTTTGCCACAAATTGTGGAGCTCTCCTCGCTTTGACCAAGATCGTTTTCACACATTGTTGTCGTAGGTAATCCACTTTATGTTTAAGCCATTAGCGATATCATGATTGCTCGACATTTGCCGGAGTAAGCTAACGCTATCCCGTACGCATATGGCTCAATACTATCTGTATTAAAAAGTTGTGTACATTTACTATATGAAGAGTCATCAGAATCTTTTGATTGAATTTATAATTTTTATCTCACGTGATTTTTTTATTTTTGAAAATGCAGACTAAAGTATTTTAGAAAGTGCAGTTTTATACTTACTCGCTGTTCACGATCCTTTTTTCTAGCGAGGTTTGCGCTCTCGCTAGTGGACTTCTTAATCCCACTAGCGGATACGGTAGCGGATCCGTTAACAGAGCACAATCCTCGCACGAGATGTTCGCCTTGCCTAGTCCAGCCTCATACAGGGGTTCACATATAACGCACCTCGCCCGGTAGCGAAAAATTACCTTGAATTTTTTCTTACTCTTATTTCTATACTACTAATTTGCTAAGACAAGAAATGTCTCTCCTTTTTGTCTTGATATGTTGAGCACCGCGGTCATTGGCGCCTCTAGGCATTATGTTACGATCCGTTGGTACCATCTGGCAGCCTACGCATAAGTCATGTGGAATACATTCTGCTTATGCTGCCCTTTTAGTTCAGTTGTTAACCTTTATTTGGCGTGTTAGTTAACCTTTATTTGACGTGTTAGTTAACCTTTACTTAGCGTTATAAAATTTTTTGCGGTCCCAAAGTTTTTCCGTTATTTTCGTAACGGTGATGATGATATCTCGGGTCCGTCTCAATCAAAGATTGATTTCCAAAATATATTTTCAATTTAGTGCCAAAAATGATTATGAATAATTAGATGAAAGCGATGTCAAATCGGGTAGTAATAATGATTTGAGTGAAGATGAAAATCTTGCTGGCACTCAACTGTGCAAACTATATACAGAGAAATTGAAATCAATGACAATGACATTCAAATAATTGAAAAATAAGTTGATACAATTGTACCTGAAACCAACCAGGGTTATATTCAGTTAACTGAAAATGACATCAATACGATATACCTGTATCAAATCCACTCGACGAACAACAAATAAGAAAGTGGCGAGAAATGTCTTGTGGGTGACGGGTCCAGCAGAATTAAAAAAAAAAATTTGATTTTTTTGAAATTCCTAATTTTCGTATGTTCCAATTGATGGTAAGCCAATTAATTATTCTCAACTGCTAACGGATTATAAGTTTTTTAACTTGACAGTAAATGAAACGAATAATTATCCAGAAGTCTTAGAACAAAAATTAATCGCTCTAGTTAGTTGAATACTTAGTGTTATAAAATCACCCAAAATCTCATTTATCATAGACACATGCAACAGAAGACGACTTTCGCGTGTTTCTGGGATTTGATTTACAGATGAGGAACATTAAATTGAACGGAATAAAAGATTATTGGTGTACTTATCGTTTAATAAGCTCGTTTATTATGGCTTTCCGTAATTTTGGGCTGGAATAAATTTACGGTAACTATGAGAGTTTTTTAAATAATAAACAAGCAGCGGGTAATTGTATACATAAGATACAATTACCCGCTAATTTTTTTTAATGAAAAAAATAATTTTTCATTAATGAAAAATTTTTAATTTTTTTTTAATGAAAAAATGGCTAATTTGAATTATCCTAAAAAAAATTACGTACAAATGAACGTGGCATGGAAGCTGAATTTTCGACAGTATATTAAGAATAAAAAACATTAATACGGGACTAAAAATGTTTTACATAAATACTATTTTAAAAACAATAGTAATTTTCATAAAAAAGTAATTATATTGTACATTAACTAACATTGATTACTATGACAGCTATTAAAGTCAGTCGGCGTACAATGGTATGTGGGGTTCTGTAGCCATTGAGCATTGGCCTCCTGAATGCATTCATTCAGGATGCCAATGGCGCCAAGAGGTATCGTACACATTTATTGCTTTATAAGCAATATTAGCGTAAAAGTTTTCGTAAAAGCCCCCGTTTTATCCAAATTATTATCACTACTAAAAAATTAAAAGTCGGCTTTTCAGAAAAGGAATCATTTAAAGTGTTAAGATCTCTTCATTTCAAATTTTATCAACCACTTAAGTTTTAACACCCTCCGATAAAACTCACTACATCTCAACAGTATCTGTTTTGTTTCTTTCTGTTTGACGTATCGATCATATTTTATTACCTTGAAGTTCTATACACCATACAAATATTTTGAAGAAATTCTTTCTGATTCTATGATATGTATTTGAAATTAAACTGTCAATTTTCTCTTGGAAGTTTTCCTCTGATACACTACTGATATCTGTATCCTTATTGGTTTTACAATATCTGATATTAACATCCATCATTGTTATTTTACTACCTAAATAACGAAATTCTACCATTTAATTTATTATTTTCCCTTATTTTATTTTATACTATCCATAATTTAATTCAATGATACTTTGTTGTTTGTTTTACATTTTTTTTACTATTTGTTTCATTTTTTTCCCTTTCACTTTGTTTCCTTTTACACGTTATTTGCTTTCTTTGTTTTATTCTTATTTATTTGCATATTGAAACTATTCTAGCTTAATCTTTTTAAGCCGATGCAGTTTATCTCAGGATTCAACCAAAGTTTTGAGAAATAATTTAAATTTATATGGTGTCTATGTTAAAAATATGGATCTTTAGTCCATAAAACCTGGCTCTAATTTTTAATTTAATTTTTGTCCACATTAAACTTATTATAAACTGGTTAGGCTTTTTATTACAGTTGTGTAACATTTCTAAAATTAAAATTGTTTTTATTTCAGTCATTCGTAGTTTACAAGTGAAAAAATTAGAGTAAACATTACAGGAAAATGTCTTCCTGTTCGTTATGCCTTTCACATAAGAAATACTTAATTCAAATAATTAATAACAAAAATAGCTACTCTATAATAATACATATTTAATATAATAATTTTGAAATTATTTTTAATTTTATGCAGTGAACTGAATAAGATAAGAAACTTCAAAAATTGAAACTTCCAAAAAAATCGATTTTTTTTTTCTTCAGATTTTCACGATTAACTGCATAAGCTGAAAATAATTCTGTTGTTTTTTTATTTTTTTATAAGGTTCCTCTTTATTTCATGGACTTATTTCCACTGTAAATTCTTTTCTCTTCCGTCGTCAGTTGATAAATTGCTTTCATTCACACTCCGTTTCATCTTCACCACCTACGGCTTCAGAAAGCTGAGTAGTTACAAATAAGTACATGATACTACTGGTCTGTAACAATACTGATTCCTTTTTACACGAAATAACACCAGTAAGAAGAAAATGAACTATTTTCTCAGTATTACAACTTTTTTTTTGTATAAATCTATTTCTTTTAATGATAATTGTTTTTGAAAAAAAGAAAATTTCTGAGTAATCGTTTCATAATTTATAAAAAAAAAATCCCCCGTAATATCATGAACTGAAAAAGTATGGAACTATATCAACACGAACACGATTATTCGTGTTCATGTTTTGACTAAATATTCGTATTCGTATTTTGACAAAATTTCGGGTTGTTGAAATTTAGTTTGATTCGTATATGAATTTTTTTTTAGAGATAGTTTCAAGGAAAACCTCGTAAAATATTTTTCTGTAGGAAGAGGGAATCACGATTTAACATCCTTTTACGTTCTTACATTTTTTTAGATATTTAAGATCTGTATAATTATCTAATAATACTACAAATAAAAAGAATTTATAATTTAAAAGGATTCAAACAGCGTCCTTTACAAATTATTGGTTAATTTTTCAATAACAGTGTAAATATTTTTAGATTTTAGACATAAACAATATAAATACGCAACGCACTGTAAACTTTTAACGAACGAAAAAAATCTATATGTGAAATTTTCTATTAATTGGGTATTTAACACATTATTTTTCTCTCTCTTACAGCCAAAATGGCGCCCATAAATTTTGGCGTCCGGACATACATCCGGGTTGCCCGCCCCAAGAGCGAGCGCTGAATTTCATTCATAAATTGTTAGGGTAGTTTATTTGTGAACAGCGAAGTTATCTGCAGTTGATGAACTTTATACTTGTCTTATATAATGTTCTACTGTTAGTTAATTAAAGACTAGTGGTTGAAAGTGTTAAGACTAGGAGTCATGCTGTATCTTTTGTCAATGGGACTGAATTCTGGATTTCATTATTTATTTATTTACCTGTACATAAATCCTGACAACTACTTTAAATTCTGTTTTGTATGTAATTTCTGTTTATTGACATTTATGATTATTTGTTTGTCATTGACATGTAATATTACTGTTGCTATTATTGTCATTGTGATTACTATGATTAATATTTTTTTTATTTATTACTTTTCATTAGTTGTTTTATTATTTTCGCTTATTATTATTATTATCGTTGTCATTGTTTTACATTTTTAAACCAATATATACATTCTAAATCGTCAATCTCTCAATATCCACATCGAGCCATGAATACGCGACAGTACGTTCAATTAACGAATAGAGTAAAATTAGATTCCCAAAACATACCTACAATGAAATGAAAAACAAATACAGTAAGACGTTACAAAAATAAAAAGAGTTCAAATTTACTAATAAAAGAAAGAAATTACCTAAGATAAATTTAAATGTACTGTTGCACTGTTTTATAAACAACTAGCATCCCTGCCGCGGCTTCGCCCGCGCTAAACGGTTACTGCCGTTTCCCGTCGCGGTATAGGTATCCCGTTAAAAATGAAGAAACACGTGTTTCGGGGTTTTCCGAAATTTCCCGAACTTTTCCGAATAACTCCTACAATTACTATGCTTATATTATGATAAATAATCTAAAAACTCGGTATGTTACTGACGCAAGAAATTGATAAAAACAATCTTTGAAGCGGGTTGTATATAGTGTCAAAATTTGAGTTAAATCTATGCAGAACTTTTTGAGTTTTTGAACCTTACACAAACCAACATAACATTTTTATATATATATAGATTTTACTATACTATAATAATGAAGTAAAAGAATTAATCTTTTTTTCCTTAATGAATATCTTTAATTCACAACTTCACCCTCCTTCGAAGTGAGGAAATAATGATTATTTTGAATATCTTAACCTTGAAGTGAATTAGATCCTCGGTCTATGATTAAAACCTTCCCTGGGATAACACGAATGTATCCTACAACGTTAAAAGCAATCGGTTGGTTCTTAACAACAACAGAATGGTTGGATAAACAACAGACAAATTTATATATATATATATATATATATATGTATATTGAAAAATATCTAGCATATGCCCCGTTTGAATTTTGAAAATCGGAAGATTGCTTGCGAAGATATAACAACATTTTCGAATAACCATGATCTGTTAGAGAGTGTGCCTGATGCAGCCTTCAGCCTACACCGTTTGAATTTCAAATAACCTGTTTGATTTTTGAAAATCGGACGACTGTTTGCAGAGCTATTATATGAGCACCTCATTGCATTTTCTAAAACAGCGCCCCAGGGGAACCCCTGGGTACACAGTTCACAGTTCATTATAGTTTGTGCTTTAACCAGCTAATCTCCACTATTACATACATATACGTGCATATATATATATATATATATATATACATATATTTTTTTTTTCTCCAGATCGATTTCGTAATAAAATATATTTAAATATCTTTTCAGTTATGTCAAGAAACATGGGTAAAAATTTGATAGCGATTGATCGAATAGTTGTTTTGTTACTCCGAACAATAAAAACCCTCATCGTCTTTATATAATAATATATATATATATATAGATAATAATTTACGTTTGTAATTCTGACTACGAATTTCGCGAGCGAAACCTCGACATCTATGTATGTATGTATGTGTGTGTATATACACACACATACGTAAATTATTATCTCAGTATTACCAAAATTAATAATGATTGATTCAATAACGGTCGCATAAAACGGAAATTTTTTTACTCCGTAAAGTATTAAAATTCAAAAAGTCAAAAAATTGTTTTTACATTATTATCTGAAGAGTATTTGGAAGCTCAAATCCAATGAATATCTAATTTAGTGTAGTCGAAAATAGGAAAAAATTGCAATTTTTTGTTGTTCGACATTTTTTTTACTTTCATCACTTCTTTCAAGATAAAATTTCAAAAAATCTAAAATTTGTTTTTAGTTATTCGGATGAAGATTACGCACACCAAATTCAACTAGAAATTCATTTGTTACCTAGAAATTCCAAAACTAGTAAATTTAATGGTTACGAAATTTTAATCCTTTAAACTTGGAATTTCAAAAAATCCTTTGTTTTTGGTTTGCAGTTCCGTAAGAAGAACATGTAAAGATTTCATTAATCTATTTTCAGTAGTTTTTTCTCGATGTAGGTTCTGAATTACTCACCAACATGATTTTGTATGTATGTCTGTGCGCACGCGCGTGTGTGTAGTTTTTAATAAACTATAAAATATATATGTAAATTTTTAACAATATTTCCTGTCTTTATTTTCTCCTTTTCTGCTAGGACGACATAATACGAATTTTATTTTAATGAATTTATTTTTGTTTCAGTTATGATACATTTAGGGAAAATTAATCACAGAATAAAAGATTAACTGTGTTTTATTTTAGCATTTATGAAGAATTTTCTTTCTTATTATTTTTCATTACATTCTACGGTTAGTTAAATTTCTGATCATATTTTATTTAACAATATGTACAACAGTTAATTCTTTTGCATTGTGATTTTTTACCTAAATACAATGAAATACATTATATTAGGAAAAAAATAACCAGTATACGTATTTGGTTGCTACAGAAATAATCAAACTAAAATTTTGACTGGTGTTAAATATTTTATTTTTATTAAAACTAATGAAATACTTGGACAAATAGTTAAACAACAGCTTAATATACTATTTTCTAACCAAACATGCTGACTTTACTTAGCAGAAGATTTGTTTATTTGATTATAGTAATCCACGTTCGTAACGTAAAAAACTCGAACTTTGATCAAAAAATTATTTTTTAAATTTTAGATATAAGCATCTGCTACGTGAAAGTTGGGAAATAATAAACAGCTAATAAGGAAATATATATTGGACATGTTCATGTAGTTCATTGCATCCTATTTATTTATTTATACTAGTTTAATTTTTAGTTGTCAAGTGAAGTAATATTTTGTTTATTTTATTCTGTAATAAAAAAAAAAAATTACAAAACGGAATAATATAAGTACACTATCTCATCTTACTTATTGATTATATGTTGGTATCTTTTAACAACGAAATAGATTTGAAACTGCTGGTCTTTGCATTATTCACAAAATGGGTGTCGTGCTAGACGTTAAAGGAAGAGGAATAATGTCTGAAGAAGAAAAGGAATACGTATACTACCTTATGGTAGGATGTAGGAAGGAGAGAAATTGTCGAGACTAATATCCCTGACACATCACGTTTTTTCAATACATTATAGCGGTATGTATGTCGGACGAGGGAAAGAATCACGCTTCATTGTTCCCTAGACTGCCAACCCTGACAGCAACCCATTGTGACGTATCCTTTGCTACTTCCCGCTATTTCTTTTCTCCCCCCTTTTTTTTTCTTGAAATGCATTTTCAACATGCCATCATTCTTAAAAGATTTTACCACTTCCTGTAATAAATTTATAAAAAAAATACCTTTCCTAAATAATACTTTTCGGTACATAATATGGTGACAATGTTGTGGTTTTAAAAGTAGTGTTTATATACATGAGTACAATTTTTTCAAGTAATTTTTATTATTTATTTGAAAAATATATTCGAATCGAGACTAATAATGGTTGTAATTTGTTACATAAGATACTACATTTTACTTTGTATAATTTTTTGTATCAGCCATCGGACTGATTGATGAACATCTGTTGTATGTTCTTTCACGAAAACATTTTAACGTATTTATGATATATTAAATTATTCTAACCGTTGCCACGCACTTTAATTTTATTTTTAATACTTTTATTTCTAAGCTATTAACTCAATATAATTTTTAATCCAATTATACTCTTATTTTTCTTCTTCACCCCTCTTCCTCCTCAGCTTCATCTACTAAGAATTTTCTCTTGTACATATTTTAATATTTCTTAGCTTCCAAATTTATCAAACCATTCATGTGCTAAACATGAAAATATTTTAGAACGAGTCTGAGATTGGTAACACATGGATTAGGAATCAGTAAAAACGTTTATCAGCCGATAATTACGGATTATTTTGTAAACATTCCGATTGCTATGGGAAATTTTTATCTATTCTACGAATGTGTTTCTATTTTCTGAAATAAATCAACATACACAGTTAGTAGGCTTTCTTTAGTCTTATTTTATGACGCCACTTTGTTATTACAACACGAAATGTTAAATCATAAATTCGTCTCATATTACACAAAAAAGTGATTTATAACAAAAAGTCTACATAATTCATTAAATTCAAATATTGTTCATGATGTTAAACACTTATAAAATTATTTTTAATTGCTTATGTCTATATGATATGTAAATTTTAGTTTATAAACTAGAATAAGATAGAAATTATAAAAATAATATAATAAAAAAATAAAGAAAATTCTGATTCAGAAAGATTAGATAAATTTATGTAATCTACCCATGTTAATTTTCAATTGGTGGGTAGAAGAAGCAGTATATGAGTAGAGGAAAATTTTGACACTGGAGTTACTGCCATCATTTTATAACATTTTATCTATGCTATTTTCTACTTTCCTTAGTTAGATAAAACTAGAATTAGAATATATATTAATGAAAATAATTTTTAAAATTAATATAGTAAATAAAAAAAAAGAAAGGTAATAAAGAAATAATAATAAAAACAATTAATAAACAATATTTAATAACACTGCAAAACGAATGGTTTCCTTCTACCTGAATATCGAAAAAACATTAAAAACAAATTTTTACCGAAACGTAAAAAAAATCCTTTTCAGCCATCCCGATCAAACAGTATAATTACCTATAAAATTCTAATCATTATCTACGGGCAATTTTTAGTTGCATTTTAAAATCTTTCTACGTGAAGAATATAATCTGTCACTTCCTCCTTTAAATTTTTCTCGTGAGAGAAAAAATGTTTCTAATTCGCTTATGGGTTCATACTATCCTTTTTCTTTCTTGAAATAAACTTTATCTTGGGTCAATACGGTATTAGGAGCCTGCATGGTAGGTAATATGATGTTAATTTAAAACGAGATGTTAATTTAAAACTTTTTAATCTTACATTGCGCTTTCTACTGGTATTGCTCAAATGTTTGTTTTTATTTTTTAGTGAACACTTTTTTTTTAATTTTATAAATTGGTAGAAATAATTGTTTTTAAATGTTTCTTCAGAAATACTGCGTTTGCTGTATTCTTTCTTCGTGTATTAAAAAAAAAACATTTTTTTTTAACTGAGAATTATTTGTTTCGGCTTAATTAAAATTTTATTTGTATATTAATAACTCCATTTTGAAATAGTTTTTTCTAAATTTTTTTTCGGTATTTTGTACGAGTTAAATATGCTCTCAGGTGCATAAAATACAATGAAGTGTTGTGAAAAATAGATTTAAAGTGTGTCATAAAAATACTTCGTTGATAACACAAAATTAAAAAAAATATAGTGTATGTAGTAAAATGTTATTGCTTCAAAAGCAATTTAAAAAAAAAATTATTATTTTTTAAATTATGGAAT
This sequence comes from Zanna intricata, assembly GCA_010016005.3. Taxonomy (NCBI): domain Eukaryota; kingdom Metazoa; phylum Arthropoda; class Insecta; order Hemiptera; family Fulgoridae; genus Zanna; species Zanna intricata. The sequence continues at coordinate 12,842 of JAAAKQ030327602.1, forward strand.
ATAAATTGTTTTTTAAATGTCAGAAATAAATGATTTCAGTGACTTTAATTCAATTAGAATAGTAAAATAATTTTTTTCCCTTAAGCTACAGGTGTTCATGAAGAGCTTAATATCCAATATGTAGGTACAATATACTGTTCATATACCGTTGTAAACGTATCGCCTAACTAGAATTAATGTCAATTCAGTATTGTTAAAATTGAATAAACCTTTCTTTGCAACTGCATTTAACCCATTATAAAAACAAGTTATATATTTCTTTTGTAATTAAAGTTTTGGAAACATTATATTGTAATTGCCCACCTCTCTATGTTAACTTAATAAATATAGGCTATCTTTTCATGTTAATAATGATTACAGAATCTCTTTTAAGGGTGGATTTTGTTTGAACTATAGGTTTTTTTTTATTGTAGAGCCAAGAGTTTTATTACTCTGATGCTAACGTCAATTATTTTCACTGTAGTTCCGTTCTTTTAAACAAAATATAATTTCTATATCCAAATATTCTCGGCTATCTTTCATATATTTTAAAAATTCTCTGCAATGTTTGCCTTTTACCAATCCTGTTTTAACGCAGATTTCAACAATGATTTCATCTCTTTACAAGATTTTACATTGTATTGTAAATCCTTCTACTTATCTTAAGACCTCTTTATTTCGAATTTTATTAACCTAATTTTTAACATCTACTACAACATAACATTTGAAAGGATTCTTTCTTTTCTCTGCTGCTTTTTCTATTGTTCCTGTTTTGCACCCATATAACAAATACTTTTAATAATTTCAAAATTAATGAAAATAATTAAATATTATTATAATTGGTAGTAGGAAATTTCTTTTTTATGTTAAAGCTATCCTGATCTGTATAAGTCTAATACTTTATTTCATCATTTCTTTTTAATTTTCTGTTAGATTTCATATCTTTGTTTTAGATTTGTTTACTTTCCAACTAAATTCTTAGCTGGTGTATATATATATATATATATATATATATATAATTTATTCAGAGCTTCCTGCAATTCATTTTTGTATTTTTCTAATCAGTTTTATTTACAATCGGTTTCCTAAAATACATTTTGAAAATTTAAGTAAATCGAATGAGAAATTATGACAAGAATAAAGACTGTCCAATGACGGCCCTCATTAGATACAAATATTATAATGCATAAAAAAAATCTTAAACAACAGTACTTCATGAAATTGTAACAACAGAACAATCGATAGCAGTAACAAAAATACAAATAAAAGTAACAATAAAACGATTAAAAAAAAAACAAACAAAAAAACAGATAACTAAAATTACAAGGATATTAAGTGAACAAAACAAAAGTAATTAATGGGTTAATCAATCATTCGATTAGCTTATGGTTTGAAATATATTTTAGGAAACCGATTATAAATAAAGCTGATTAGATAAAAAAATATAATAGTTGTCAGTTTTAACAACCAGCATCAGAATGTTAGAATCCCAGATAAGTAGCAATATCATAGATAATAATATTCTTAAAACCTTGAGTGGTAACAATGACGATATATATACGGAGCAGTTACAACGCTAAGAGGTAATATTGAACGCAAAGCTGAACAATCTACCAAATTATTAAAAAATAATTTGTTATTCAATACAGAGTAAACCACCTCGTAACAGTTCCACAATGAGATCCAAACCAGACTGTAGCTTTCTGGAGGCCTGGGTTGCGTCGTTATCAATCGCTACGATTGCTGTGTCGTATATTAAGGACGCAACTGTGGTTTACTCTGGACTGGAAAAGTCTGCTGTAAAAATCACTTACAAAATAGGACCTCGGACTGAATGTCAAAAAAGGAAGTCAGTTTCTGGACACAACTAGCGTATTTGGATAATTTAGATAATTTTGGACTTTTAGATAGTTTAGTAACACTAGATAAAGTGTTTGTGGCAGGCTCGACTTTAATTTGTAGAGAAGACCAGGCAGCCAGACTTTGTCAAAGACTTGCTAAATGTCTTAAGAACAGCTGAACAGTATTTTTTCATTTCCAAGCAGTTTTAGATATTAAAAACCATATATGGGTTTCCTCAGTGGTTGAGTGCCCGCGTCAAAAGATTTCTAAAATAATTAACGATCTCCTTAGCGAATGTTATAATTTTTTCGTTTTCAATAGTTATTCCATTCTCACTTTTTACCCTTAATTGCTTACTTCTTCTTTGTAGCTATAAAATTCTTTGTTTCTTCATTTATACACAAATTAAAAAATAATATGGACAGGCTAGAACTATTGAGAATATTAAGACTTCTCTGCATCAACTTAGAACTGAAAATGAAACGTTAAAGAAGAAAAATGCTCATCTCTAAGAACAGAAAACATGAATATTGAAGTGATTTAAATGAATTACAACATTACTCCCGTGTCGACAACCTAGAAATTAATGGAGGGGTTCCGGATAAACACAAAATGAAGACCTCTATAAAGTTTTGAAGAACCAAGGTGGCCAAGGGAATAAATATACCGTTCAAAAGGGGTGAAGAATCGATAGCTCATAGGATACTACAAGCAAAGGTAAAATTAAGCTTATTATATGCAAATTAGTCCTGATATACAAAAATGAAATGGTTGGCTGTCGCAAAGGTAAAGCGATATCTTAAAACTAATGATTTGGATGCACGTCTTCCTCAAGAAAATGTTTATTGATATATGTTTATTGATAATTTTATGGAATGTTTATTTCATAAAATTGAACAAAATCATCCTAAGTAGAGCTTAGGAACTTTAAAAAACAGAAAAAGCTTACTACGTTTGGGTGAAAGAAGGAAAACTGTTTATATACAAAAAAAAACCTGACTCCAGAGTCGTCAGATTCATCACTGAGGATGACATCGCTCGTTTAGAAAATAAGTAAGTTGTTTACAAATCGAAATGTCGGTATTTTGATTTTGATATATTTAACTATGTCTCTAAGTGATTCACTACAATTGTGTAGGTATTAATTTTTTAATGGATAACAGTAAAATGAATATTTTCGTATTTTATTGATTATTTAGATTATAGGGATTAATTTTAGCTCTCTAGAAATTGGGTAATTTAAATATTTCTTATTGTTTTTTTTCCATTTCTTATTTGACTTTCTATTAATTTTAACTATTTAACTAGTTATCCTATTATATCTTTCAAAAATGAATTAGATAATTTAATAGTCTACGAGTGCTACGATACAATAGAAGTAACTAATTATTAAAATTTTAATCCTCAGATATATTTTAACCATAAATATGTCCTAAATATTATTCATATGAATGTAACAAGTATAAGAAAAAATTTTGATTAATATTTTTTTTACTTATGTAATAGTAGAATTAACTTTCAAATTACTATATTGACCGCAACTTGGATCGGTGATTATAATGAATTTAATTACAGTTTAGAAGGTTATAACATAATCATTCAAAATAATAAATTCGCAAAGTGCGATGAGTATGTTTATTTAAAGATAAAAGTATTAAACAGGAGGTATGAAAGTAGCTAGAAAATGCAAATTCCGTTAGTATTAATTTTAGAATTGATAACGGGAGCCATAAAAATATAAAGACAGATAATAAATAATTTTAATAGGGGATATGAATTTGAATATTCTTGATAACAATTGCCCGATAAATGAAATTCTTAGTAATACGAAACTATGGTTTTAAATCTTATATAAACAAACCTACAACCTAGCCGTCATCTAAAGTATTGATGGCGAAATGCAATTGACCAATTGCATCGGCTATATTTTTTTAGAGTGGTTTCTTTGGGCAGAATGATGTGATGGGAATGCGATACTGAGGGGACTGCTACCTGCTACTACTATAATTTCTGTATTTCATTTCATATTAAACTTGCATACTTTGTAACAGATAAGACAACAATCGATAATATTATCAATAAAATAAATTATGATAAAATTATATCTAGTTTTGATAAAGAAAGGTGGAACGACGTATGCAATAATAATACTGATTACTACAGATACATTAGTAATGAATTTTATTAATAAATTTACTGACTACTTAAATAAAGATAAATAGATTATTAAAATATCACATAAATATACCACTAAAACAATGGATCACTCTGAACAGGGTAGCTGCAATAAAGGAGAGAGATCAAATGCATCGTAAATTATTAAAAAACCTTTTAATACAAAACTAAAAGATACTAAGACATATAGGAACACATTAAACAATATAATAAAGAAAGCAAAAATTGATTATTTGGATAATAAGTTCCAACTAAACAAAAACAATATTAAGAAAGCGTGGGAATGTATTAATGAAATATTAAGTATAAAAAAAGAAATAACACAACCGAAAATTGAACCTAATAAATACTTTACAAATATAGGAGAAAATTATGCAATCGCGACAATAAAAACTTCAAATAACTTAAATCTACCTCTTTTGTTAACTCACCCTCTATTAATAGCCTGTTACTTAACCCTAAAAATATTACTGGAATACTAAATGTAACAAAAAATAAAAAAAATAACTCATTACCTGGAATCGATAGCTTTAATCCTTTTTGCTAAAAAGAAATAAGTAACTTCATAGTAAAACCACTTGAACACATAATAAATAGATATTTTATTTAAAGATGCTTCCTTATTAAATTTAAAATAGCTGAAATAATTGTAACACATAAATCGGGGGATTAAGCCAATCCGGAAAATTACGCACCGATAAGTCTGTTACGTAACTTTTCCAAAATATTTGAAAAAAATATTAAAAAAAAGTGAGTAATAAAGTTTCTTGATAAAAAAAAGTTAATACGTAAAAATCAGTATGAATTTTAATCTGGAAAATTAACAAAAGATGCAGTTTTACGTTTAACTATAATAATTTTCATTAACTTCAATAAAAAGACTATAGCAATATTTATAGATTTAGAAGGCATTTGACACAATTCCTTCCAAAATTTTAATAACTGAACTGAATAACTGCAAGGACCTGTTAAAGAACTGTTTGAAAGCTATGTTAAGGGTAAAGTTCAAATTCTGACTTTAAATAATGTCAGTGCTAGCAGAAAATAATCTACAAATTTCGGACTACCATAAGGTACTTTGCTCTCGTCAATACGTTTTCTAATATATGTCAACGATCTTTTAAAACTGAACCTTCCTAGCAGTACAATCATATCTTTAGCTGATGACACAGATTTAGTTTTTTCAGGCGAGACGTGGTATTATGTTAGACGTGGTTTTATGTGCAGTAAATAATAGCGTATCGATAAAAGGTAACTTCGTTGTTAGTCACTAGAAAGAAGTAAAGTCAATAGAATATCTCGGAATAGTATTGGACGATCATATGAAGTGAAATGTCTATGTAGACATTTCCTATATGTAGACATAGACATTTCATTTCAAGACTAAAATACCTTACACGTACTTTTTACAAAATAAACAAAATTAAAGATCTTGAAATATTAAGAATTATACATTTTGCATATCCTCATCCATTTTTCAATATGAAATCGAGATATGGGTAGGGAATAATATATGATACCTATTTTAGTAAAATATTTATTCTCCAGAAATATTTAATTAGAAGAGCTGTCGGTAGACCGAGGTTACATCCTGGTACACGCTAATTTGAAGAATTTAAAGTACCTACTTTGAGGCAGGTATATGTCAAGAAAATAATACTACAAATAAATAAATAAATGATTTTGAATTTAAAAATACACCGTACAATACTTGTCCAGCAGAAACAAATATACCTCATTCTTTTCAAAATTAACTGTTTGCAAACGTCAATTTTCGCATTACTAAAGTCCCCAATCATTTTAACATCCAAATAATAAAATGTAAAATCTAATCAAAGAAATAGATGAGTGGGTGAAACACAAGGTACATTTTAAATTACCAAACTGAAATAGAAAAATAATCCACACTAATAAAAATAGATTTAAGATTTATTATAATGATTAGCATACAAGAAAATAAATTAATATATACTGAATCTTTAAAGATCTACAAATATAAAACTGTGAATGTTTAAGTGAATGCTGAGGATTATACATTCATAACAGTATTCAATTGCCTTATGAATGTTTCTTTCTTATAATCTGTTATAATGTATTAGTTTTTATTTCTCCATTATGAAATTAATTATTTTTTCTCTCATTCTTTAGATTATGAATAAATCATATTTCAATGTCAATTTAAATAATTTTATATTCTGTTCTATGTTTTTATTTTAAGTCTGTTATATTTAACTTAATTTTTCAATTAAATTATTTTATGATTTTTATTTTTATGTATCATGTTACAAAAATAATGTATTTTAATTTAGTTAAATTTTGTATTTTTAATTAGTTGTATTTAACAATCATCCTGTTAGTATGATATATGCTCGCGGCTAGCGCTCATGGCTTCTTTTGCTAGCTGCGTCAAGGATGTATGTTGAATGAAATTGTATGTGATTTTCAACTGAAAATAAAAAAATAAATTCACAGTAATAAAAAATGAAAAAAAAAAAAAATCTCACAGTAAAATGAGACACTTACACATTTACATAGCGTCTTTCTCAAAATATTGCCCGTATATTTTAAAATATTTTAACAGTATTTATTAATTCTTGTATTTCAGTTTATGAAAATAATTACCGCTTACACTATTCAAATATAAAAATAATATTTTCTGAAAAAATATTAAATTATAAAGTCATAAAAATTTAAATGTTTACTTATACAAATATTTTAAGTTATTAAAATATAAATATAGTTGATAATTTACTTTCAATACGCTAGGAATAATAAATCACTAAGTAACCGTGACAGCTAAAAATACTCAGCTATTTTGAAAATTAATTTACAAATGCGTACAATTACTTAAACTTCCTACAATGTAGAAAGATTGAACCATTTTAGAGTGAAAATTAGTTAAAGACTCATTAATCTTAGTTTCGTTTCATATCCGTTAAATATTCTTTCTTTTTTTTTGGCACTCTATTTTTCTGCACTTTCAATTGAACTCATTATAAGGATACCAATTTGCTGGAGTAAAATATTTTACTATAAAGAAAATTAAACTTTTTTTTTCTAACTGCGTGTAATTTGTTCGCGTTTTCAGTTAACTAACGGTTTCTTTTACAAAATCTAAATAAATATTTAAAACCTAATTCAAAATCTAACTCGGTTTAGTAATAGCTGATCTTAAAATGGATGGAATAAAACGATTAATTATATATTTTATTCAGAATAATAAAATAAGAAAGCCAAACCTACAAAATAAAACCAAAAAAATGCAGCAAACAATATTACAAAAAAAAAAAATTATAAAGTTAATAAAAATAACTACAATTATAATTATTTGTACGTAAAGATTACATATAATCTACTTTTATAATATTTTGTTATTAACTTGGTGTAATAAAAAGAAAATACTGTAAACAATTTTCAGATACGATGGTCTTTTATGGTAGTTAACAAAAAATCACACGAATTGCAGAGGAATTCTTAATGGACAATTCCCTTTGAAATTCATAAAAAAAAACAAAAAACTTGAAGTAAACTATTCACAATATTTCGATTTACTATTTTTTTTATGCTATCGTCAAAATATTACATTTTATCTAACAGAATGTATTTTTTAATAAAATATTTCTATCTTTTAGAAATAAAAAAAAAATATATATAATTTACAAAATAATTTGTTTAATAAAATTTTATAAACGGGATCACAATTTTTGTCTGGTTGAATTTATGATTGGGGTAAATGATAAAAAAGGATTCAAAGTGTTAGGTAATAAAATAATTTAAAAATTATTTTTAAGGATAACTTTTGTATTAATTTGAATGGTGGTTTCATACTGAATATTAGCTACTAACTATTAACTAATGCCCCTAGGAATGAATTGTAATAATGGTAATAATTATCATTCATGATGGAATATATATTCTTACCTGGGGGTGCAAGTAACAACACAGTGAGTAGTTTGAATAATAGATATAATATTTCTTCTTTTTTCATTTTAAATCTGTAACTTGCATTTAATATTGTTGATGATCACATCCTGCAGTCACCGTTTTCTGCTCTGTAAAAGAAATTTGTAAACAATGTTAAAAAAAAAAAAAAAAGATTAATTTTTACTTAATAAAATACTGTTTCTTAATATAAAATAATACCTGTAAGTAGTTGTTAACAGTTAGTTTAAATATAACAATACAGTATTGTTACAATTATTTTGATAATTATCTTTTATGTTACATATTTGTGATATTACAGAAAAAATATTTCAAAGAATGTAATAAATTTAAAACCCTGATTTTCAAACCAAATGTAAAAAAAAAAAAAATATTTATTTACATTTTAAAATTAAAACAAACTAGTAATTAATTACTTTCTTGTAATCCTCAGATGTTTGGCGCCGACTTCAAGCAATTGAAAAAACAAAAGTTAAAAATTTTTTTCTTAGTGTTTTATTTTAGTTTTATTACTTTTTTTAAAGTTTTTTTTTATTTTTTTACTTTTATGGTTTTTTTTAATATTAAAATCTACAGAAACATGATCGCACAAAAACAAAACCTTTACACGTAATGAAATACATTACGTCGTAAAATTCTAATGGAAAATGGAACAGTAAAATAAAATTTTAAACTAGCAGTCTAGGCACGCTTTGCTCGTCCTTCCTATCTAGCCTGAGGGCTCTGCCTCCTGGACTACCAATTTCTTGGCTATCCCCTTGGTTGTGAGAATAATACTGATAAATAAAATTAAAGCCTGAAAAGCTCTCTATTCTCCAACGTTTACATCGCTCTTGACGGAGAAACACTAATAAGTTCTTTCTGTAGACGAATCTACATCCCAAATCCCGTAAGGGGGGGGGGGTTAGGGGAAGACACCCATCTTGTGACGCCCCGGTGGCCACACCACCCCATCATCTCCCGTTCCTAGCCCTGATTTGTTTCTCCCTGACGGGAGAGACAAATCTAGGCGTAGCACTCTCGGTAAATAGCTAACTGAGAATCACATGCAGGACGTCAGAAAACGAGGTGGACGCCAGGAGCGAATAGTGGCGATGTGCAGGGCCAGGGAGACAGCCTAATTGCTAAGGATATCTTGATTCGATACACACATAAGAGTGTTCTGGATCAAGGTACTTCTGATGACGCATGGGGGCCCTCGAGTTATGTGAGAGTAGCAAATACGGTAGGGGGGGCGCTGTCCGGGAAATGGATATTGGCCTGGAGACTCTTCAAAGCGCTCATCCGCCTGATTGCTGTAGATAGCTCCTGAATCGTGAACCTAGGAGCTGAATCAAAATCAATGATCTGGTAACCACTCGGTGCCAGAACAAAAATGCTCCTTACAGCCTGATCTACCGTCTTCCTGGACAACTGGAGAGGGGGACCAAACCTCTTCATTAATAGTCCATAAGCTCGTCCAGACCGGTCAACGTCCAGGACAGCCACTAACTTCTTTCCACTTCTTCTTTTTAGAGCACTTAATGGCATAAGATACTCTCATACTCTCATGTCAATAACGAAGGCCTCTTCCTCTCCTATATGAGTCCGCCTACGCCGTTGTCAGACCCGCTTCTTATGGGCTACCTCCTTCCGCAGCCAATTAATACCAGGAGTCCACCAATAAACCCTCCTGTTCGAGTGTTCAACCGGCGGGCGTAGTCTATCCGACTCCTCACTCAACAGCCGTTGCACCTCCTCGGGCTCCAGCGCCGGACGGCCTCCCAGTAGGTGCAGTACCGCCTCCTGATTCGCACCTGATTCGGATGCGGTTTCCAGTTGCCTTTCCTCCTATTCTGCAGAGTTGTTCTATCACCTGAATCCGATTCCCCTGTGATCTGAGAGAAAGTCCTCTTCCAGAATATTCCATCACCGTAGCAAAGAGACCCCAGTGTCATTAATTAAAGTAAGATCAATTACTGAGCCCGACCCTCTACCACGAAGGTCGGGCAGCTAGGCGTGCTCACTGAGACCATATTCATTGAGCTAAACGCTGCCGCCAGTTTCACTCCTCGACGCAGGGTAACTACTCCTCCAAGCGCAACCGCCTCATAGCTGAGATCACCTACAACCACAACAGGTCAAGGCCTTTCCCGTATCGCTACAAGAAGATCGTCCAAGAACTCGTCATACGTCCTTTCTTCACAGTTGGGCGATATGTATGCCGTAATCTCTGAGCGATTACTCTATGACATTGTGACGGGCCGTCACAATGTGTTGACAAGTGTCCCAACTGCCAATACCGGAAAAATTTCATATTTTCTCGCCACAACTCCATCTTGCAGGAATTTCAGAGTATTACAAAACTCCCCGTAGCCTTCAGTCTCTCCGCAACTTTGCCAGGAACTCTGATAATCGCCCTCTTCGTCTCACCATATGCCGACCTTAACGCTGAGACCTCTACCTGAGTCTGGGAGTCAAAAGCCTTCTCACCGCATCCACTATATCTCATTCTACGACATCAGAGTCCATTCCTTTCACTAGGAAAGCGACCGTGCGTCTGTCCTGAGGATTATCAGCTATTAACACATTCAGTAGTTTTTCCTCCAGTCGTTTCAGCAGATCAACCTTGGCAGTAGACTTGTCCATCACTCGAATTTACAATTTTTGCCTCTGCCTTACCGTACGGAGACAATTTTTCTGGCTAGGTACACCCTCTTTAGCCAGCTTAAACAGATCAGCGTACCTAGATCCCGTCCGTCTAACCGTAACCAACGATGATGGGGGTCCCACCGACTACATTGGAGGGCCCGCTTCTCATCTATCCCCGCCAGATGTAAGACCAAGTTCTCCGTCCTGTCCGGTTCCCACCTGGCCTTATATTTCAAAATTTTAGTCATCACCGTTCCAAGTTTGTCATTGGGAGCACAGAATCGTAGCTTGTTGTCACTCAAATTCCTGATTTTACCCAGAGCCTCCACCGTGTTCGATATGAGAGATTCCGACTTGTCATCCGCCACCAAAGCAAACACTAATCCATGATCTTCATTTCCATTTCCGGAATAAATTATCTCGATCCACCTGGTATCCTTGATTACCGTCCCACTTGGGATAGACAATTCAGAGTCCAGTTTCCTTTTAATCTCCAAGGAACGATCACCCAACGCTCGAGCAAAATTATTTCGAAGCCCGGTCTACGCGGGGACAGAAACATAATATCCTCATCTGTCGTCTTCTGTGCGGAGCATCCAATACCACCTCCACCCGTCGAAATCTCTCCTGCTGCCATCTTGTATTATGTACCTGAAAGAAGTAATGTCTCTCTCCGGCAACCAAAACCGACTCAATCTTCTCCTGTATCTGAGAACGGTCCACCACCGATGCTAGAGACACCGTTTGGCATGCTTTATCCTCCAGTCCTTTTTGACATGCATCAGCTTATAACCTCCGCACCTTGGATGCGATCTCCACCGCCAGTCGCTGCACCCGTTCAGCCGTCGTCCGTATTTCAGCCTTAGTATTTTTTGTGGTTTGGCAAAGACTCTCCAGCCAATTTCGTCGAACAACCGATCCAAGGCATCGTCCAGTACCTCCGTGAAGGCAGTCTGTAAAGGTAGGAAGTCTATTCCTTCGAAAAAAGATTCCTCTATGGCATAAGCTCGAGAAAGTGTATCCGTCCGTCCATCCTATCAGAGTCAGACCTGTTCCCACAACGTTCTGCCGTCGCTTCGGACCCTCCAGCGGGGGAGACCGCGACTTCGTCATCTTCTTCCGCGTACATGGCTTTGCAGTACCTTCCTGCTACATCGCAGTCTCACAACTGATCTCTTTATCATCATGATCCCTCACCCTACCACTCCGAGTGAGAGAAGGACATTTCATCTTCGACAGCGATCCCCCTTTGGGAATCGTGGATGATCCCTCGTAGGGGCTTTGCGGGAGGTTCCCTCCATCTCTTTCTGCGGACCCTCCTTAGCTATCAAAGAAGACCTAACTTCAGCCTTCCGCGACATGGAAACCAGAAGGAGTAGCTACCACAAAGAAAATAACTATAGGCAAGATAAGTTAAGCAATAAAGATAAAAATATCCACGACCAGTTCGTACCAGTAATACTATCAATAAAAAAAAAAATCACTGTAGATGAAAACAAATGTTCCAGACAGGGAGGGAAATTGCCAAGGATTTCCCTCCTGAAACAGGTTATAATACATATAAAATTATTTATATTTGAGCAAGATAAAGAAAGTCCACCCAAAGTAGGTATCAAATAATAAACAGCAATGACGGTTACCAACGTAGCTAGTTCCGTAGCAACGAAGGAATTGTTAATGCTAAAGCTCGAAAGTAAACAAACAATAGGCCACAAACTTTAATTCGTTGGCCCACAACCAACGCAACAAACCTTCGGCACAATACAATTGAAATCCACACACTCACAACATAGTTTCATACCATCACACAGAAAAACCGTCGCAGACGTCGCAGATTATTAAAGTATTCGCAGATGGTACGCCTCGCCTACCATCTGCGAAAACTTTAAAAAATTATAACCCCAGGTTGCCTGTCCTCCATGGGGCGCGTCCCCATGTGGCGGATTGGGGAATGCTCGGTAGATATGCCGGATAGGTGGGAAATAAAATACCACTCGCTGACCAAAACAGGTAACCGGTAAGTGTGTTAGCAACTCGCTTACCGTGGCAAACCGTTGCAGACGACGTTCCATTTGCGGTTGCCACAGAAGAAGCTGTATGTGCGTTGTTGTGAAATATTTTTAATCCTTTATCTTGCCTCCTTGAGGCCGGCGGGTATATTTTCCGGTTAATAGACCTTGATTTAATAATAATATATTTTACAGATATTCATTAAATATTTGTGAAATATTATTTTACTTCATTATATTTCTGTTACATTCTGGTTATATTTCTATAACCATAAGATATTACCATGGTAATAACTATTGAAGTTACGCATAGTATAACTAAACTAACACGTGTTTACACGTGAAATAGAACTAATTTACATTTACAGTTAATTTTATGGTCACTTTTTTTTTTTGTGTCTGTTGATGAAATAAATTTTGGAATGGTTTGTGATCAGGCATGATATTTTTTTTCTATTATTAAGATTAATTATTATCCGATTATTGCCTCCCGATATCTACAAACAGGGTTAATATTATACTGCTAAAGTAATGTTAATTATTTAATAACAGGCTGGGTATATATTTAAAGATATGTTAAGGATTACTCCTATTTATGAAATTCTACCTTTACACTATGTGTTACTTTACACTTGTATAATTTTGCTAACTTTGTATTATTGAATAGACTCAAAATTCAAGTAATAATCTAAGAGATTGAAACATTTTTGAGCAGTAGAAAAAAAAAAATGATAGCAAAGTTTAGTGACATGGTTGACGATTTTTTTTACTTTCTGCGGACACAATAAAATTTTTTTTATCAAATTTTTCCTTTAAATACCATTTTAACTTGCTAACTAGTGATTATTTTAAACGATTGACTACTTATTTAGTGTATCGAAACGAAAATAAAAATTTTAATTTTTAATTAGGATAATTATTACTCGGGAAATAATCAATAATTTTGGGAAAGAAATTTAATAGAGCGTATTTTAACATTTTTTTTTTTTTTTTTTTTTTTTTTTTTTTTTTTTTTTTTTTTTTTTTTTTTTTTTTTTTTTTTTTTTT
>JAAAKQ030327713.1:0-26461 GCA_010016005.3 Zanna intricata
ACACACACACACACACACACACACACACACACATACATACATACATACATACATACATACATACATACACACATACAAACATACATACATTTTGTTAAATAATATAAAATGTATTGTCCTTCTCAGTTTATTGTCATATATAAGTAATAAATGAATTTCCCTATTTAATAATGATTTATCATTGGAAAGGAATCTTCTATTTTTTAAAACCTTTTTCAATCATAATTGTTAAATATAACATACATATAAAAAATAATTTAGATCTTTTATTATTATTATTATTATCAGAAGAAAAATAACAATGCTTAATGTAAAATAATAAATGAAAAATCAAAATTATTGTTAAATATAATTGATCAAGAATGCAGATGTTATTTCAAATGGCGAGTTTATTTTTTTCTCTTTATTTATCTGGCTCATCTAAATGTTGGTATTTATTGACCTTGAGAAGGTAGATTGAATTATAAAAACTAATGTTTGATATATTAGTAGTAGAATATATCTATAAGTATTACTAATATTTGTATGTTGAGTAGATATATTATGTCTCAATTATTTAACAAAAAACCTAAAAATTAATTATTTAAAAATATACCTAAAAAGTTTTTAGATGTAAAAGTTTCTTCTTATTTTTCTTTGTCTTTTCAAGCTTAATTAAATATATTTCATATGTGCAAATAAATTCTATTGTTTGTGTAGTCAGGTCAATTTGAAGTACTATCTGTGACGTGTATGTGTAGCTTAAGAGAGAAGTTTTTTTGTTCACATGATGTTAGTGTTAAATACTTCTGGCATTTTCATTGTAAAGTGTAAATACTAGACTTCCTTATCTTATTCCACCTTTTTAAGGATGATTTAAAAAATCTGGACATACCTTTTCATAAAATCTTATGTTTCTGTGCTAAAATTTATTATATTTAAAATAAATGTGTTAGAAATATCCATGTGAATTACAGAATCTTTACATATCTTGTTTGACCCTTTTAGTGGTGTTTAAAAAGGAAGTCCAATTTTATCCGGGTATGGTTAGAATATGAAACCTATATTAATTGAATTTCCCTTTTTTTAGCGGTGGTTTAAAAGGTAAACACGAGATATAGTTTCATGAAGTGCTGCAATTATCATCGTATCTAATTCAAGTTTCTGTTGTAATAAGTTTAAAAGACTTTCTGTGGATGCGTGTATATTTTAGCAAATATTTTCTCACATGTATCACTGATATGATTCAACTTAATGAACATCAAAATGCATAACCAACAGTTATTTAACTTTTTAAAAAAATGCTTTCAAATTAACTTGCTTCATTATAATCTTAAAATGCTAAATTTATATTTAATCTCATCATGTCATATGCAAAATTATCTTCTGTTCTCAGACATGACTGAGTCTGTTAAAATTCAACAGACAAGGTGTTTCAACTCAATGTTAGTCGTTCCAAGTTGCTATTTTAAAGATGTTGTCCTACCTTAACATTGTTACTTTTATGTTTGTACTACCTGTCTTCATTATAAAATTTGTGTATTTTTTTTTTTAAAGTAACATTAACTACCTTGAACACAATAAATGCCAATAAAACTGTAATATAAGTTTGCAAAAAAGTATGCAGAGGAGGTCTGGATTTATTTTATGGGCATTTACAACTTTTAAGCCTATTTTGCAACCACCATAATGGAAATTGTACCCCTGAATCAGTCTGTGGATTATGTGTACCATATAATCCAAGGATGGCTCGCTCTTCAAGGTCTGTGCATTCTCACTGTGGAGGATCTACCAGGATTAAACCTGTTTTCTTTCAGAACTGATAATAGGTGAGAATGGATTAAGTTTAAGAAAAGAGGGTTTACGAAAAAGAATGATCTTCATGTAGTGATAGTCCAGGACTCAGCATTACTTAATATTCTTGAATTTTCAGGATACAACCTCCAGGAGATGTTCTAGGTGATACAGAATCATCTGGTTATAAGAATATATTTATTCATTTTGGTTACCTAAACTTCAGGTATAATTATACAAGTAAAATTTCAGGTTAATTATACACGCATAATTGCTGATTAGATTTTATGCAAGTTTAAATGTTAAATTATATGTTTTTCAGACCTGCTGGTGTGTTTGAATTTGCTAATTTTGCAAATGGTACCAAAGCAATAATGGATGCTGTTGTTGCTGCCACACAGAAGGGAACTATTACCATTATTGGAGGAGGTAAGTATACTTTTTGAGTTTCTATATTTTGTAATTATTCTTTTTTTAAATCCTGTTTGTTCTATATGAGTATTTAAAAAAGAAGTCAGTTAGTGTAAAACAACCGTTATTTTTGGTGAAATTTGTGTCATTTACTATTTCTGTGTTTTTAGTTTTTTCATGAAAATTATTTCTGCAGTAATTCTTGTGTAACAATAGTCCAATCACATTGTTGAAAATTTTCAGAAATGGTTCAATAAATTTAAATGCTGTTGATTAATCAATGCCTGTCTGTTGGTTTACACTGAAAAATGTTAAAGATTTTATTGTTATTTTCTTAGAGAGTGTGATAGTTTATACAATCTTTTTACTTTCCCATCTGTGTAGCAGCTATAGCTACATAAAAGGGAAAGTATGGTGATCCATCCAAATTGGGCATATCCAATTTTTACTGAATCTTGACGAATTGACCCCTAAGGATCCCAGAAAACCGAAAAATGGAATCAAAACTTCTGCAACAAAATGTGCATATGTATGTATTTATGTTGGCATGTAAATCACCTTATATTTCCAGAACTACTTGACCGATTTTCACCAAATTTGGTGAAAATATAATATTTCTATAGTAGAAGCATTGATGCTATTAAATTTTCAATTCAAAAGATCAGGGGTGGGGGATATAGGGGGAAACAAAATTTTCTCCAGATTTTGAGTAATTAAGGTTATTATTTTTTTAAATAATTTTGTGAATGTTAGTTAAGTAAACAATTTTTGTAAAAATTCTTTTGCATAATTTTATCCTCACCCCTAAAAGGGGTTTTAATTTTTGAAAAGTTATAGAAGGAGTTACAGAAGAGTTATGTTGATTTTCATTAAGAGTTCAAGGTGATTTTCATTACATTTTTTCCACTGGCTTCTTGTGCCCAAAATTTCTCCTCATAATAAAGAAAAACCCCCACCTATTGGCTGGACCCTAAAAACCCCCATTTGAGGTTTGCAATGAAAGTTATAAACATACCTCATATGTGGATGTAGATTTTCACATTTTCAAAGGGCGCTAAAATGTGTTTTTCAAATGTTTTTGTGATCAATTATAAAAAAAAATATTTTTGGTGTAAATATTTTTTGCTAAATTGCAAAACCCCACTCCAAAAAATATTAATAATTTTGAAAAGTTGTTAATTAGACATTGGGTCTAATTAAGGTCTTATTTTACTTAGGCACATTTGGTAAAAATTAAAGATTAATATTACCAAAAAAAATTTACAAAATTGCACCCCCATCCCAAAAATGCTCATGCTCAAATGTTATAATTGATCATATTCTCTCTTTGAAAGTTTCTGTAGATTACATTTAGAAAAAACAATTATCTCTTACAGTTTCGCTCTAAGATTATTCTCCAGGCTGTGACAAATTGATGTAAGCAGTAATTTCCATTAATCAGTAATGTTTTGGGGATCATTATCAAAACAAAATTTAGGAAGTGTTTCAGGCCACAGATTAGACATTCATTACTGAATATAGAAATATTAAACCTCTAGTAATTTAATCTTTTAAGGATCTGTGATTAATGATATTTTCTTTATTATTTATTTATGAAGCAGTAATTAATAATAGTCAGATTTTAAAGAAGCTTGGATATTATAATTATGACAAGTAATGAAACAAGTAAATTTGTGAAAGTTCATTCACTATGTAATTTGAATTTAAGCAAGTCATCTTGTATAAAGCCAAAGTACCTTGAGAAATTACCATAAGACATTAGTACATGTTATAATACAAATTTATTTAGAAAAAGGTTAAAGCTATTTTAAATAATTATTGCTGCTTTTTTTTTATTTCTTTTCTTCAAGTAGTTTAGGTGGTTGGTTTTAGTTTTAGGATAAGGTTTAACTTTTCCCCTCATCTTTACTCAGAAATGTCACTAGGGGATTATTATAAGTTTTCTAGCATCAATCAGTTACTTCATTGTTGGTTTATATCTTGATTCCATTCTTTTTATACCCATCTGAAATATTGCTTAGATTAATTTTCCAGCATTTTTGTTTACTAAACTATCTTGGTCTAGATGGTTTTGTTCTTCATTATTTTTTTTTTAATTACTGGACTCATTCTTGTTTATCTGGATTTCTAACAAAATATTTTTGTTTTTATATATTTTGTTATATGTTCCTTAGATATTTTAATTAAACTATTATTTTTATATGTATAGGAGATACTGCTACTTGTGCAGCTAAATGGAACACAGAAGATAAAGTTAGCCATGTTAGTACAGGTGGTGGTGCTAGCTTGGAACTTCTAGAAGGTAATTGAAGTATTCAATTTAATACTATAGACTGATGAGATTACTTTTAAATTAGATGGCAGAATTAACTGATGTAACAAGTATTACTTTTTCCCAGTGGTATATATGGAGGGAATGAAGAATTACACATTCCTCTGCCAAGAAAAAATTAATTGAATGTTTAAATTTTCATAGATAAAATTATGTACAATTTTCTTGAGATTACACTAATACTTCTCTTTTATGTCTGTTAATGTATTTAATTCTCTTATAACAACAACAGATTTTGTCATTAAGAGACTGGAATCTATTGTTAACTGCAAGTCCATTTCTAAAATTTAGCCATGCAAGCTGTAAATCTTTAATAATATTTTGAATTCTATTAACTTTGTTTGCTTAATTGAATTTTTAAAAAAATTAAATTTTGTTGATTATTGTAGACATGGAAAATTTCAATTAGTCTGCAGGCTAGATATGGAGAGCTGGGTCCTGCACAGTAGTTCTTCCCACAATATCTAGAACACAATAATTGTTCCAATAAAAGTTCTGGATCCTTCTGCATTTAATCAAAATCTAAAAGTTGCAACTTAATTTTTTTTTTGTATGCGTGTATATCATATTTCTGATAAGAATGTTTTATTAATTTGAAAAAGATTTCAGTACTGTAAAACCACTATTTCTTAAAAATGTCAAATGGTATTTATACTTAAATTTGTGAGAAATTATCTATCTGAGAAAAATACCTTTTATATTCTGTGGAAGACAGATTTCATATTTTGAGTAAAGTGATTAGAAATTGAAAACATTTTGAGTAAATTCTTAGTATCCATATTAAGTAGAAAATAATTTTACAGTTTCTCTATTTGAATATAAATTGTTGAAAAATATCAAGAATTGACAATATTTTAAGAAATATCAAATCATATAATCTAGCAAGTGGCAGCTAGAAAGTGTAGCATCAGTTGTTAGGTGGTTTTACTCATAGGGACAGTCTGGCGATAAATGTAAATTACTTATCTATAATTGTAGTTCAGTTTATGTTAACTTGTATAGAGAAGCATTTGATTTTCTTTTTAATGCAATTAAAAAAACAAATTGTGCTCGTACTCATAATAGTTTAAAAAAAACTTGTAACAATGATATAAAACATTTGTTAAAGTATGTTGGTAACCTTTAATTAGTAAAACAACCTTCGTTTGACATAAATTTATCCAAAGTTGAAGAAAGTTCTTTTTTGAAAAAATATGGATATTAAAATGAATATTTAAACATTGGCAGTAGAGTATACTGGTAGAATGACACATAAAAAGAAATACCTTGGAAGAAGGGTGGGAGAAGTTTAATAGTAAGGAAAAGTAAATAATTACTCTCTTTGTTATAGTAGTGGCTAGTAAATGTTATTACTTTTCTTATGTTAAATCTCATATTATTCCAGGCATTAAAATAACTTTGCATATCTTCCACTTTTTCTTTCATTTGCCTATTAATTACCTCCATCACGATATTGAACAGTGCTGTTGATAGGATCCTTCCATGCTTTAGTCTGTTCATTCTACTCAACCACTTTTTGTTTCTAAGTGAAATGGTAACTCTTCATTTATGATCTTTTTACATTTGTTTATGTTTATGTACTACTGCTTGGCACCATTTTCCTCATGTTTTTCCACAGCTTCCTGTTTACATTCTTAGAATCTGTTTGATGTAATTTAAAATGAAGTTATTTACTGAAATAGTAAAATTTATCTTTAACATCAAATCAATTCCAAATTATTGAGATTTTACTTAATTTAATATACATTTAGTCTGTATTTTATATAGAAAATGTATTTTTAGTACAGTATTTAACTTCTTGAGGTTAATTTTGAATATGAATTCTGTTTATATGCAATTTACATTAATGTGTAGAATTTTATATATTAGGATGTTTTATATATACATATATTAATGTGTGCATACAGTAATGTGTCGAACAACAATTTAACCACCAAACACAGTAAGAGAAGACAAAAAAACTAATACATTGCCGACTTTCGTGGGATCCTGTATCAATTGGTACATATTTGTACAGTTACATCAACAAATAACAAAAACAAAAGAGGATTAAAAACTTTAAAGTTATAATAATGTTATTATAATATACACATTAAGTGATATATATATATCACTTAAAAATATACTGAAGTAATAATAATTTAAAAATATTATTTTGCAGGAAAAATTCTTCCCGGTGTTGCAGCATTGTCTAATGCATAATTAGGAATGGTTTGTGAAGGAAATTTGTAAAAGGTATTATACATGTTCTATTTTCACAGACTTTTGAAATTCCATAAGTGTGTTCAACATTTTTTATTTATTATAAAGTATGAGATATCAGAATTATAATGAAATAGTGCCTTGTACTGTAAATGATCATTGTTTATTCATTTATTAAAGAGAAATAGGTTCAAACATTTTCATTTTTGTTTATTTTAATTTTACAGTTCATGTAACAGATTATTCATTTTTATTATATTTTAATTTTATTATAATATTTTTTAATTACATTTTTTAAAATACCGTAATATGTTATAAAATCTATAAAAACTTTTAGTTTGTGTTTTGTATAGAAAATGTATTTTTAATGCAATATTTAAGCTCTTGAGATTAATTTTGAATACAAATTCCATTTATATACAATGTAGATGTGCGTGTAGAATTTTATAAATTAAGATTAAAAGTTGATTTATAGCACAAATTTTGAGATCAGAGAAATAAGTGACCATATAATCATAACTAAAATATTGTACTGAATAGCTTTATATTAAATACCAGAGTTACTTTCCTGAAAGTAACATTTAAAATATAAAATAAATTGTCAATTATAATTATAATGTAAGTATTTACAAAAACCAGGGTTACACACCTCTCATAATGTAACAAATTAAATGTTCTGTTTTAATGCTAAGATGTTAATTTGCAACAATCCCCTTTTTCATTGTTTTTTTTATGCCTTTTATCAAATTAACCTTTGGCAATATGTATATTATTTTCTTGTAAGACCTTGCTTAAAGGTCTATATTAATTTTGGAATTATTGGTACAGCACTGGTTGTTGCCAAGTTGTACAAACTGTTTACTTGTTATGTGCACTTAAAAAAACAAAATAAAGGAAACATTACGTTTTTATCAGTAATAAAGTGTTTACAGTATTATTATTGTGAAATAAAAATACGACAAAATTAGAAAATTTATCAATTATTGTTTGACACTCAAGATTTTTTTGTTATCTTTGATTATTGTTGAAAAAAATAATTTTTGAATTTAATTTGTTACATTTTATGTTTTTAATGGTTATAATTTGTGTCAGTGCCATACATTTTATTTTTATTTCATTCTGGTTGTAGTTTATATTCACTCTATGTCAAGATTTTGTATAACAATTT
This sequence comes from Zanna intricata, assembly GCA_010016005.3. Lineage (NCBI taxonomy): Eukaryota > Metazoa > Arthropoda > Insecta > Hemiptera > Fulgoridae > Zanna > Zanna intricata. The sequence goes on from JAAAKQ030327713.1 coordinate 7,887, forward strand.
TTAGTTTATCTTTTTTGTCTGTTTTGGCAGTAGAAATTAAAATTAACAACTGTATAACCTTGTCTTTTGAACTTATTAACATTGTATTTTATAGTTTTGTAGTAGAATCTGTCTTAAAAAATAATAACAGCAAGACTAACAGTATGTTTCAGGTTAGCAGGTTTTCTGAATTTCATGGGTGACTACATGTAACATTTTATATTATAAAAAGTCTGTTTAAATTTTCACGTATAACAAGTTTAGTTAGTTTTCTGTATTCACATGAAGATAGTTTTCCGCTTACAACTGTTACATTGAAGTGATAACAAATGTAGGTGTTAGAAGATCATAGTTAGAATTCATACTATTTGTTACCTGGCTTAGACAGGTTTCAAATTTATAGAACTGTAAGAATAAAGTTGTAATTGATTATTATATGTAATAATAGAAAAAATAGTAATTTAATTTAGTTAAGTGAAGATATATGAAGTAAAAGAAAAAAAAAAAATTGTAAATGGTAACATTTCTAATATGACAGCACAGTGTTTTTATTATTAATAAATGAAAAATTTCTGATTTTATTTACCTTCAACAAAGTGATTTAGGTGAGTAACATTATATAAGCTATATTTTTTGCTCTAAAAACAATAAAAAGTATGAAATAAAAAACTATACCTTTATAAAATATATATTCATTAAGTAACTCCCTGGAGCTATCTCGATTACAGTTTTAAAATGAATCTATTCTCAATAAATCCATTTAATATATATAATATAATTTGATATAAATAATTCATTTATTGAAGAAGAAAATCTTGAAAATGAGGTGTTCTTTAATAAGATTTGTTATGAAATCAAAAAATAATTGATTCTTGTTATACCTTCTAAAAAAATTATTTGGGGAAAAATTATTTGTAGAACACTATTTTCCAAAATTCTTGAAGACCTGTTTTATAAGTATTTACTTTTACTATCTTAGTGTATAATTTATTCTAAATATATCAAAGTGTGGTTTTTATCAGTAACTAATCTTCAGGAAAGTTGAATTCAGAGTCTGACTAAATATGAATATAGTATAAAGTTGTTAAGTAAATACTGTTTATTACTGAATTGATAGTTCCTATAATTAATAGATATAAGTATATTAAAATTATCATATAATATTGTGTTGATGTATTCTCTGTTTAAAAAGAAGTTGTGATAAAGTGTTTTATTCCATTTCATTCATTTTATCACAACCTGCATTAAGTGATGTGAATTTTACAATATTTTCTTGGAGATTATAAAAAGATTATTATTACTTATTTATGGTAACTTGTTTTAAAAAATATAATTATGTATATTAAGTTGCTCAAGGTTTGTTTACGTATTTGATAATGTTACCATTTATCATTTTTATATTATTTCTCTGTTATAGTTATTTGTGTAAATCTTGTTTACTATTATTATGATTGTTTATTTTTATTTTATTCATAAATTTATTATAAGTTGGGTAATAAGTATATCTATGCACTGGAAATAAATATTTAATTTTGTTACTCAATTTTTTAATTAGCCCTTGTTACTAATTGGTGATGGGGTCGTGTTTAATTATCTTTTTCATGATTTGTATATTTTTTTGGTTTGCGGTTGAGAGAGGTTCATATGTTGGACATTCAGTAAAACTAGACTTAACAGATTATATGTTACCAAATGTTTATAAAATTTTCATTCATTCTTTATAAAATTTTGGTGCCTGTGTTTTTGATTTCAGTCCAGAGAATGGAACTCCTTTTTTCCCCAATTTTTTTTTTTTTAAATGACATTTAGACATAAATTTTCTTTTCAATTTTTTACATCAAGCTCTTTGATGATGTTTTACTGTTCAGTGTGACCATCACTTTTTTGGTTTCTGTATGAAGCTACTTTTCTTCCTCATACACTCACTTGGAAGTTATTTTCTGTTTGTTTCTAGCCAATAATTCCAACCCATCAACTAATGGTTGATAAATAAATATGTTTTTCATAGACCTATTAATTAATTCATTACATATGTGTATGTTGAATGATTGTGTATGTAATTTATGTAAAAGTGTACTGTGTTAAGTGAATGAAGAGTTCTTTATGGAGGACTGACTTTGAAAATTCTTTCATTTTCTTAGTAGGAATTATAAGGTATCCTGGTATTCAGTTAAAACTGTATTGTAGTGGTATTTTTTAGTTAACAATAAGTTTTCTGTTCTTAGTATGTTGAAAATAAATTAGTATGGGGAATACATGTATATTGTTTGAAATAAAATGTTTATCTCATCTCCGTAGATTGATAAGTGGGAAGATTACTACAGACAAAAAAAGGAGGGTTAATTTGCAGTTTGGAATAAATTGTTAAGACATCTTTGCAGATTATATAATACAGTTCAACTTTCTCATTCTGCTCCTATGCTAATGTCAAATTACAGGTACATACTGGAAAATGTTAATTAGTGTTTTTTTTAAGAATTAATTTTGTACATAAATAATTTTATTGTAGATTATAAAGTGATAAATTATTATGATTTGCTAAAATCAGATTGTATATTTAAGTAGAATTACTTTTGTGCTAGGTTATACTTTTATACAATTACATACATATTTTTCAACATTTAAGTGATTTACAATTTTGATTGATGAATTCCATTATTTACTTTATATGAGGCATGACCTGTTCAGAGAATAACTGAATTTTATTTTTTTATTCTTACTTATTTATTTTATAGATTATTGGCTCTTGTCCTCTTCAAAGTACTCCCCTCCCCTATATTCCAGCACTTTCCCAGCAGTGTTTTCACTTTGCAAAGCAGTCCTGGTGTTTAAGATCTGTGACGAATTTGATTTGATCATCAGTAGTCTCAAAACAGCATCCTTTCATCACTGATTTTAATTTTGGAAATAAGAAAAAATTGCAAGGAGCCAGGTCTGGAGAGTTGGGAGGCTGAGGTAGAACAATCATCTGATTTTTGTCTTGCCAGAACTCTGGTCTTTTTTTGTAGATTTTTTCACGTAACCGTTGCAAAAACACCTTGATAGTATGCACAGTTCACTGTTTCACATTTAGGCAAGAATTCAAAATGCACAATACCATTAAAATTGAAAAAAAAAAAACAGAGATCATCACTTTGACATTGGATCAAGACTGATGTGCTTTCTTGGGCATGGAAATCCTTTGTCAGTCCATCGTGATGATTGAACTTATTTTTCAATGTCATAGCTGTAAATCCAGCTTTTGTCTCCAATTATGATCCTTTGGATGAATGTTTCATTGTCATTGTCTTGTTCAAGAAGTTGTTGAAAAACATCCATTCGATGCACTTTCTGCTGTTCGGTCATCAAACGTGGGGCAAACTTTCCTACAACTCGATGCATGTTCAATTTTTCAGTCAAAATGTCATGGCATGATCCGATTGGGATGCTAACCTCTTCTGTAAGTTCTTTGACAGTCAGGTGGTGATTTGCATACAACAGATCATTGATTTCCTAAATGTGGGTATCATCAGTTGAAGTCAAAGGCCTTCCTGGTCGAGGATCATCTTCAATTGATTGATGCTGTCAGTCGAAACACAATGCTGTCAACCATACATCACTAAATATCTCCATTGGACCATTATTAAAAATGTTCAGTTATTTTCTGAACAGACCTTGTATGCTACTTCAAGGTGCCTTAAAAAAGTTCCTGTACTTAGTCCAAATAATGATTTTTACATGCTAACAACTTAAGTTGCACTGATTTTTGTGGTCACTTGACATACCCCTTGATCTTGAGCAAACCCCAAAGTAAAAAGTCACATGTAGATATAACAGGAGGTCTAGCTGGTCAATGTTCCCATTTTTGGATATGATATGGTTCAAAAAAAGTTCTCTAAAAACAATAATAGACTAATAAGCAGGACAATTTATGGCACTGTCTTGCTGGAACAATGTAATTTGTGGAAATCAAACTAATTTGTGCTTAAAAAAATTTTGTGACCACACTTGTGTAATTTGCTATAATATTGATTATAGCAGGTTTTCTCGATAGTCGTGAAAAAAGAACAGTCCATTAATCTCAGTGCTTATGTTGTGCCTCCTTGAACTTCCAAAATATCAGTCCTTCGGACAAAGCTACGGTTTCTCGTGTAACTAAGTTGGTTTTTATTGTTCCAATATCAACTATTCTACTTATTTACTTAGCTTTTCAGGTGAAAATGAGCTTTGTCTTATATTAAAATTCTGGTGAATTAAGTTTTCATTACCATTCAAATGTTGCAATAATTCTTGACAAAAATTTGTGTAAGCAAACAAATCAGCATCATTTAATTCCTGAACGGTAAGAATTTTATAGGTGTTTAAAGTCAATTCCTTATGCAAGATTTGACAGATTGATGGTTATCTTCAATTGTAATACGTTTTGGACTGTGCTTTATGACATTTCAAACTCTATCAATATTTTTTTGGCATTTTTTGCTGCTCCTTTATGTTTTAAATTTAATGTAGACCAAGTTTCCTGAAACTAAATCAAAAGTTAATTGTAAGAACGGAGGATACCCACCTATGGTGCAGAATGTTGAATCAGTTATAAAATAAACTCGGTACAGTGTCTTGAAGTCATGCATTTTTATAAACAGAAAGCACAATGTTCACCTGACTACTGTTTTATGTTTATTAAATGGAATTAAATGAATGACGATATATCTAGTTCAACTCCCTCATGCAAATGACAGATGAATTACCAAGCTTTTAAATTTTACCGCTTCATTCAAGTGCCCTACTTTATGAGGTATCTGATAATGTACCTACCTACACATTTATTAAATTGTATCTCCTACATTTATTAATTGTGGTCAGTAGAATTTTACCTTACTTCAAAATCTTCAATTTCTAATTTGATACTATTAGATATCTCAATTTTTGAGAAACCACCAGGTTGTGAGGAATGCAATTTATTGTTTTACCTAAGATGTAATATAATAGTTGCTGCAATTTATTTTCTTACCTCGTTCTGTGTTTCTGTCAGAATACCTTTTACAGCTATATTTAGATTTTAAGAAAAAATTTCAAATATCCTGGGTTCTTATGGTTATTAGCCTCTTAGAAAATGCCAACTATATAGTAAAGACTAGTGTTGTTTAGATTGGAATCTATCAGAATTGATAGTTGAACCTTTCTTTGATGTTGGTATTTTATCCTTACTTTTCACTTTCTCTTTTCACTATTCCCTGAATATGAAAATGTTTCCATATAATAGTCTTCCATTCTATAGTCTTCATAAACTATAGTTTATGAAGACTATGTTTCCGTTATGGAAATATAGTCATAAAGAATGCAGTTTGTTGTCTTACTTAGGACTGATGCTCAGAATTACTTTGTTATTTATATTTAATCTTTTATTTTACTATGCAAGATATTGAGTTTATTGTTTGAAGCTCATAAAAGCTAATATTAGATGGAGTTTTATAAGCATTCGCCATTCTATTTGCATGAATTATAAAAATTCTTGCTTGTTTATGGTATAATATGGAATTTATACATGTACTTGTTATTTGAAAATGAATGAACTATTAAAAACAGAATTTTCTAGCTATTGAACCCAGAACTATTTTAATAAAATCATTGTGCTGACTAGAATACTAAAAATTATTTTATTTAGTTAATAGTATATTATAAATAATCCATTTTTATTTTATCTTAATATATATATATATATATATAAAAGGAATTGATTTCTTAGAAATAAGAGATTAAGGACCCCGTAGATATAAAAAAAAAATCTAATTCAGCAAAAAGTTTCTAATTATTGCAAGGATAGATTTTATGTTTTTCTTTTTTTGATGCAACTGCTCATGCAGATGTTAGTCGTACATTTCTATTGCACAAATCCAATTAACACAATATTTATTTTTGTTTAACACAATATTTATTTATATTTATTTTTTCTGAAATAGCCAATAGATTCATTTTTTAATTTATTTATCGAAATGACAAATAAAAAACATATGTTGTCAGTTGTTATTTAAAGTTATCAAAAATTAAAAATTTTTTTTTTAAAAATAATTTTTAAATTAAATATCATATAAAAATTAAATTCAGGACATTGATAAATCTTGATTTTTAGAAACTTTTTAAGTTTTTACAACCCTTCTACACCCAATATTAAGGCTTTAAACCACAAAAATTTACTGCACAGCAGGGCTATTGAGTATAGAATTTTTTTTTTAAATTTAAGAATGTTCTTGAGATGCACTCAAGAACATTCAGAACAATTTTTTCTTGTCTATTGAGATGTATTTTGGTTCCGTAAGTTGTGGATTGATAAATGGAGCTGTAGCTAAAATATCACTAAGTTCAGCACGACACTAATATTTATTTTCCTAAAATATTTCAGTAAAATACTTAATATTCTCACAAACATGAGGATACTAATGTGTCGAGGGTCCAGGAGGCAGAGCCCCTTGGCTAGGTGGTCAGGCGAACGAAGTGAGCCCTGAACGGCTAGTTTTATATAAAAGAGTGAAATTTGAATTTATGTTTTTGAGGTTAAAAAGAATTAAAATTATAAAAATTGATATCTATATATTTATTGATTTGATACTATTAGTTTATATGTAGAGAACTAAAAGTTATAATTTCTATATATATTTTTTTAATATAGGTTGTTTATAGATTCTTGTTCAACTACTTCAATGCTAATGTGTATATATATTTATTTATTTTATATATATATTTATTAGAATTATAAGAATTAGTGTCAGGCCATTGCTATTTTTTCATCATTAGCTGTTAACCCTAGGTTCTTTTTTTTCTTTTCAATATCATTATTGATTCCTGCATGTTCATCAACTGTATTAATTCCAAGCACCTTTGGCTTCTTTTTTAAAACGTCAAATCTTTCACCCCAGGTATGTAAGAGATCAAGTGAAGTACCGTTTCCACCACAAACGATCAGAATAACAGGACCAGTCGTAATATCTATTAAACCCTCATTTTGAAAATTTTGTAAAATTCCAAAATAAACAGATGATAATGTTGCTCCACATGCTGGTTCTACTAAAACTCGTTCTGCATCTAACAAAAAATAAAAGAAAATAGTAATTAATTTTGTTTAAGTTTTTTCACAGTTACAACAAAAATTTTCTTCATCCATTTTGCTATTTTTTCTATTAGTATCTAAGAAATTACAAATTTTCTCCTGTCACAATCTTACCTTTATGTATCTACTATAATGTTGTTAATGTCTCCTGACCCAGCTGTAAATGAATTTTTCTTTTCTGGTAGTTAAAGTGTAATTTAATGATTTAAACAAGGCTAGTGTACAGCAGTTGTACCTTTTCACTTTTTTTTTGTATTCTGGACTTAGCAGTTCTATGAAATGTAAAGAAATGTAAAAAGAATGTGTACATTCTGTTGTTGACTAATAAGTTAACACAGGATTGACTGAAAAAATCTTTGAATTTGTTATGGTGAAATATTTTAATTTTGTCTGCTGGAGAATGTTCCCAGAGTGACTAAATTTAAAATTGAATGTTGTGATAAAAATTTTCAACTCCAGATTTTTTTTTTTAAATTCAAATTTGGTATACGTATGTATAAGGTGTTGTTTGATATTAATTTTAATTGAAAGGTTCAATCATTGGTTGGATTAAACCTACAGATTCAGTATTTCTGCTTGCTGTTTAAAGAATTTTTAAAATTGGCCAAGAAATGGATTAGTAGGCCATTAATAGGCCTTAATATAAGATATTAAGGCCTACTAATTCATTTCTTGGCCAATTCTAAAAATTCTTTAAACAGCAAGCGGGAATTATATAGCCATTTGTCTTCCTGTATCCATGTAGTTTCTTTATTAGGCATTCTTTTCATTTTTAGCAGTTGATAAACAAATTTTAATTGTGCCTTTCCGAACAATTACTCAAGTATAACAAGTTCTGTTATTTTGTATAACATTAGTTATTGCTGTCATATCAAATAACATACAGCAGCAGTAAATTAATTAGAAATTGATAGTCTGAACTAAAAGCAACTGATTATTACTACTAAATTAAATTTAAAATATTTATTAAATATATTTTTTTAGCTTTATATTGTAATAATATTATAATACTAATATGCATTTAACATATTTTATTTTATAAACAAAGAAATACAATAAGAAATAAGATTTGAAATAGCATATCCTACTTTTGGATGTGCAATCGATGAGTCCTTTGATACTATGCTTATGTCATTCTTGTCATAAGAATGTAAAATTGTTTAATGTAAATGATTGACATATCTCATTCACTATCAAATTGGCTACATTTTACATACCCAAAAAGGAGTGTGATGTATTTAGGATGTATGTTTGTTCCACCACAGCTGTTCAACGGCTGAACCAATTTAGATGTATGGTCCTGTCATAGAATTCTTAGGAGTGTATAGTGATAGAAGTCATAGACTATATAAATGAATATATATATATATATGTTTTTTTTTTTTTTTTTTTTTTTTTTTTTGTTTAACCTCCGGAACCACAATTAAGTATTACATCAGAGGATGAAAATGAATGAATTGTAGCATGTATGAAAAATGTCATGCCTGACTGGGATTCGAACCTGGGACCTCTGGATGAAAGACTGAGACGCTACCACTCGGCCACGGAGGCCGGTAATATGTAGTAGTGGAGATTTGCCGGTGGAAGCACAAATTTTAATGAGTTGAATTAACGAACTGTGAACTGTGAGTCTATCACTGTGTGAGCTGGGTTTGAATTCAGTGATTAGAATCAATTGAATAATATTACAAAAATAATAGAATTAAATTCTAATATTAAAAAAAATTCTGTTTAATAATGGGCTTCCCTTGGGTTACTGTGTGTGAGGATATAGTGCTGAGGTGATCCAAACCTTGTGCGAGGCTAAACTAGTCATTACCACCAATTGGTGCCCCTTGGGTGTTGTTTTGGGAGGTGCAATGGGATGCTCTTATAATATCTCTGCAATCGTTAGATTTTCAAAATTCAAAAGAGGTATTTGTTAGTAGGTTGAAGGCTGACTTTTTGCACACATCAACACATCAGGTATATTCTCAATCTAACAGATAATGGTTATTCAGAAATTTTATATCTTCACAACCAATCTTCTGATTTTCAAAATTCAAACCGTGTATTTGTTATTGTAATACAAAGTTATAATATAACTAAAAAACAACAAAAGGAGCAATAATTTTTTGGCAGTTGTGTTTTTTAATATTTATTTCTTGTTAGACACTGGACACGAAATTAAATGAAACCTGTTGAGGAATGAGGAAGTAAAAATGCTTCATTACTGTCTTTATGTCCACTTATTAAAGCAAAAATTGTTTTAAAAAATAACTTATCAAAATGTCAAGTTTCCTTTTGTGTGCCATATTTCTTTTAATTTATATCTCTAAATATTGCAGATACATTACAGTAGCTGTTCATTTGTTGAAATCATCTTCATCTTTGTATTGAAAGTTAATTAAATTTCTTTAGGAACATAGTTTATCTTAGTTATCTTATACACGGTTATCTATTTTATCATACTATTTCTCTTCCTTATACACACTGTGTTATTGTTCTATTTCAAAGCAGAAAAGAACTATTTTTCCAGTCTCTTAGTGCCTCACCACCCTTGTAAACCATTTGAGGTATAAAAAACACCAATAATAGTACCTTTTTCTAAAAGTCATGTTCTTTCTTAATAAGTTTCTGAGGTGAATAGTGTTAAGGTTGTAAGTGTAGTGTAAAATTTCACCTAAATTTTAGGAGCTTCAATGTTGATTTCCAGTAGTATAGTATAGTTGGTTGAATGAAGAAGGTAACAAATAATCATTTCACTGCTTAAGGTTCTTAACATGGGATGTTTATTTTTAAACACAGTTATATTAATGCCAGGTGTCACTTGTATCAGTCCTCTACATCTGTTGCAGTTGAGGCACTAACAGACAAATGTTTTACTAATAATTTACATTAAAAAAAAAGAAGAAAATGATAGAACTATTATTTACAATTTTTAGCTAAGTTAATTACTTTTTTAAATTCTGTATAAAATAATTTTTTTTAAAGTAAATAAAAAAGTATTTGGAATTACCAACCTGCAAATTGTAGACAACTGTAAACAGCTTGAGCATCAGATACGACTGATGATAAGATTTTAAATTTTTTTCGCATTTCCATGAGATCATTGCACACTACACTTGCTCCCAATGTTACTGCAATACTGTGTTAAAAGAAAGTGTATGTTTACATTAAATATTTAAATTTGTGTAATGCTATCCTTGTTACAAAATGAAATGTTAATACTAACAATAACTAACATTGACATTAAAGTTAGTGTGGCATTTTTAATTTTATGGAAAGCTTTTTATTTCATTGAATATAATCATTTTTAACAGCATTTCATTTTTTTTGAATATTTTCATTTCATTTTTTAATTTTTATGAATAATGTTTCTACATAATAATTAAGGTGAGAGTTTTCTTGAATATGTAGTACAATATTTTCTTCTATTAAGACAAGTGTTGTATTTATTACTTTTTATTTGAGAAATTTGAATACTTGCTGTTCAGATATGAGAAGTATTTACATCTGTAAATCTATACCTTTTCAGTATTAACTGACCTGAAATATGAACAGATTTATTAGAATTTAAATCATTGGTGTGTTCTAATAGTCTTGCACTAAGTTTGAAAATCTAAAAAGGCTATTCTTATCAGCAAATGTAGTTCAGTTTTTATATCAGTTCGTAGTTAAAACAGGACGTGGTTCAACAAGTGATGTTTGTGACAGAAAGTTAAAATTATCAAATTCTGAAATCAGATTGATCTAGTATAATCAGAAACATGGTGAAACTTTTATATTTTATACCACTTAGTTAATGATACTACTTAGTTTTTAATGATGTTAGTAATATTGATACCAAATTTCACTACTGGTACAGATACAAACAAAAATTCTTTTTAATCTTAATTTATAACTGGCAATCATTGCCACAAATATTTAATGGTACAGAATATATTATTCTGTGCCATTTGTTTTTATTTGCTCTATGGTGATAGTAAATGAATAGTAGGTTTTGTGTATCAAAATGAGATTGATTTTTTAATGAGAATTATCTGGGTCTACTGACAAGTAGTAGGGAGAATCACATTGGAGATTGAGGCATTTTTCTAGAAATAATAATCAGTATCATATTACCTATTGACAAAAAATGTCAGCATTAGTTTAAGAAAAATTCCTAATTCCAACTCTTTTTCATTTTCACGCAAACACCAAATTAGAATATTCCAGTTATTAAATTTACTTTTTAGCTTTTTGCATGTAATAAAAGAGATCAGTCATGAATTAAGATTCTTTTTAATTTTTAATTATTTTCAGGAATTCATGTTGAGAAGCTGCTATGTTCATGGATTCTGTTAGAACTTGATGTTTATTTAATTTTAAATTAAAACCCCAATTTTTTTCTTTTTAGAACAAATTTTCAAAGAAAGAGTTTCTTTGAAAATGTTCCTTCTGTGCTTCAAGGAATGCTTCAAATTCTTTTTCAAAGAATGCTTCTTTGAAATTTAGGCAGAAAAATATGCTCTAGTAACAGTGCCAAACTTTATTTTTCATCTCTGCGCTTTAGTGTAAAAAAATTTTCTCTTATGAAAATAAAAAATCTCTACGACTGACTTCTTTATGAACGATTGGATTCTGGATTCTTATTATTTACTTATAGTAAATCCAGTGATTTTAGTCCATTGTCCATTTTCCCAATGGCTATAGAGAAATTATATAAATCTTATTTTTCACATAGTGTGCAGATATTAAAAGAAAACCACAAATGTAATTATATACCACAATTGTTATGTAATTTTATATACACTATTTTTTCTTTGTTCTGATAAAATTACTGAAGTCGTTGTAAGTTATTTTATTCTTCATCATTTCACCTTTTCCAAATTTAGAAAGTAGTAGGCAAATTATTTTTTACTTAAATGTTGACATTGTAACCAAAAAGATTCAACATTTTCGTTACACTGTCATTGCACAATAAAAATATTTTAAATTTGTTCTAATTATAGATGGATTATTTTTTGAATTGTTGCACTTCAATCTTGAACGTAAATACTTTTTGTATTGATATTAAATATCAAATAATAAATGATAATAGGTAATTTATATATAGAAAGTAATATTATACTTTATTACATTATGAGGAGTGTTTTTTATTTATTAATTTCAGGAAAAAATTGTAAGTGTTGTATGCACTTAATACATATGTCAGCAAATATTACTGATAATACAATAAGATAGTAGCTTGTGAAAAGACTCATTAAAATAAACCATAAATTATTTTTAAGTAAATGGCCTTGTTGATTGCTGCAGGATTCAACTTAAAGGAGAAACTCTTCATAATCATATATAAACATATATGATTATTTTTCTTCCTAACTTAAATTAATGTTCCAGTATTTTACGGTAGCTGTTGACAAGAAACTTAATAATTAATTTAAATTTAAAAATAGAGTATAATTTATTACATAAATTAATTCATCTTGGAGTAATCTGTATATTTTTTATGTATGTTTTGATTAATGTAAAGTAATATATTTAAAATTTCATGTATAAAGTTAATCCAAAAATAAGGTTATGTTTTTCCTACTTAATCAGAATTACTATAATCATACTTATACTTTTTTTTTATTAACCTGATTTTTATTGATAATTACATTTATTTATTAATTTACTCGCCTGGTAATTTTATCCATTGAAACTCTTTTATTTGCTGCTATTGACAGATTAAAGCAGTGTGCACCTTTTGTTTCTACACTAATAATTGGAATGTCTGACCAACCTGAAACAGTAAAAAAACTCATTTGAAAATTCTTAATTGCTATATAATTAATTTATATAACACCATATACATATAGCTAGATTTTAATTGTGACTTTTAGTCATTATGGTAACTCTCTGGTTAAATTATGCTTAAGATTTGATTAGAAATCATTGAAGTAAGGTTGATATCTGTTATAAACAAGAACCCTGACTGGCTAATGTTAACCCTACAATAATGGTTTAAAGTAAAATTAATCGAGTAATTCCATCAGACCGACTAGAATTAGCTTTATGTTTTAATATCGATTTTAAAGTTTCAAATAAAGGCAAGATTATCTTTTTAAGAAGTTTATGTAAATTTAATTTGTATTCAAACTATAATTATTTTAAATCCATAAAAACCATGAATTCATCTACTAAGTTGATGCGGTGTATATAACACTGTTTTGCAAAAGAAAGTATTACATTAATTTATTTTTTTATTCTACCTGCCCTGGTTTTATTTTGATGGTGTCACATGTAAACGAACTGTTGTACAAGAGAGAATGGTTGTTATTTGTTTCTCTGAGAAAAAACTTAAAACAATGAATACCGATCACTGGTTAATAATTATATTTGATTCTATTGCTGATTCTAATGTATATGATTATTCATTTAAAAGGACTTAATAGACTACTTAAAAAATCTATTTATAATATAGTGTAATGGTTAATTAAATAATTTGACAATAAAAATTAAATAAAGTTACATTTAATAAGTTAGTTAAATAAGTAATAAGTAAGTTAGTTAAATTTGCTGGCCTCCATGGCATGAGTGGTAGCGTCTCGGATTTCATCTGGAGGTCTTGGGTTCAAATCCTGGTCAGGCATGGCATTTTCACACATGCTACACATAATTCATCATCATCCTCTGATGTAATACCTAACAGTGGTTCCAGAGTTAAAAAGAAAAAAAAAAAGTTAAATTCAATAATACAATGAGTATACATATTTATATAATTTTGGAATTTTTTTAACTTCTTTTTTTAATATTTTATATAATTATGGCATTCTTTTTTACCTCTCGAATGGCGTATAATATTTTTGAGATTAAATTTGGCATTCTTTTTTATTTTCCGTATGGTGTATAATATTTTTTAATTTAAATTCATTTTTTTTAACTCCTGAGTTGCATATACTATGAATAAATATATTTATACATCTTTACTCTGAATAGGCATTTTTTTTAACTCTTGATGTATTTTCTTATGTATTAAATGGATGTATATTTATTTTGAATTACGCGGGCAATAATGTAAAATGTTTGAATGTTGAAAAAAATGGAGAAAGAAATAAAGATTGAGAGATAGAAAGAAAGAGAGCTTTAACTGAGAAAGAGAATACCACCTCTACAGCATTATGCATGTACTATATATTCAAAAAAAAATATGTACACGTGACTTTATTTTATAATTATTTGCATGCCACTACTATGTTCATGTATAATATACATTTTGTATATACATACATTCATATACTTTATGATTTAAATAATAAATAAAAATGTTATGTATACATATACTTATTATATTTATTTGTTTGTTTGTATGTATGGACATATACATTTTTACATTCCATTTTTATAATTTTTTTTAATTAATATTTTTAATATACTTGCTATTTTTTTCTTTATCTTCACAAATATTTTGCTGTTTTATTTTTACACTGAATTTAAATAATTATTTTAAAATCAATTTTATATAAACAACTTAATAAACACTTCAATACATATAGGTATACACAACCATATCTACAAAGCAATGCGCTCCAGATAACTACTACAGTCTTTTTATACTGTATTAATGCGTATATATATGCGTACCTGTATATAGAAAGAAAGAAAAAGAAAGAAAGAGAAGTGTATCGGGAGTCACCGTTGGATCATTGATGCTTTTTCTCCTACCTCTCATTCTATATATATTATACACAAATATGTATAAATTCTAGCTCTATGTCTGTCTCTCCTATATATTTGTCTATCAAAAATTCAAAAGTCTATCACGAAAGTATCTGGCACAACGCGCCAAAAAAGTTTTCACTTCAATAATGTTTCATTATACATTCCAGTCCCTGTGGTGAATGATGTGAAGGTATTGCTTGTTACATTGTATTATGTGATTGATATTTCATCTACATGTCTGTGGGTTTGTTAGTCCGATTTGCAACAATAAATTAAGTTCAGTGAAGGTGACGAGAAATCTTCTCATATTTCTTAATGGTATTTCACAGTAGATTTGTTAATCTTGCAAGTAGGTGTGTCATTTTTGAAAGTGATTATGATTTTTGTTGGATCATCTACAACCATTATGATTATTGCACGTAATATACGTGAAATAAGTTAAATTAGTTTCTGTTCTTAAACTCTCATTTGAATTCAGAAGAATTTGATGAATTGAGTTTGAAAAATACAGTTTAAATGTGCACAGGTATAAAATTACAATAATTATTATTTAAAGACCTACACAAAATTTAGAAGAATTCATAAAAATCTTTTCTGATATTGCAAGATATTCTCTTATATTGCAGATGTAAGTAGTCTTCTGGTGCCCTTTTCACAGATTCAAATTAACTGTTGAACATGGCATATTCAGGTGGAAAATGATACCTTCATTCTATTCGCCACAGAAACTGGCTGTTCAGTGATCAATGATCACAGACAATGAAAATGTGATTTATGCCACCTCCTATATTTCAGATGCTCTATAAGCATCAGCGGCATAAGAAAGAATGAGTAATATTCTCTAATAAATTTATGCTCATGGATTTATGAAATTTCAGGATATCACAGTAATTATTTGACATTGGTATATACATTTTTTATTGTTAAAAATTGAGCTCATTAGTCCTTCTAGTGGAGTGGAGGGTTATTTGAATGTTTTAATGAGGCAAAACACCCAAGTTGTATAGAATTTTAATTGTGTTTATAAGAATAAAACAATGAGCAAAAAATGGTTACTATGATAATGGTGGACCCTTTAAACTTGTGCCTTCATTCTTCGGTTGAAGTAGCAATGTTGTAAATAAGTACATATAATATGTAAATTTGTCTTATGTATATAATTTCTATTTGAAAATGAATTCTGAATTAAAATTTAGTTTCATTGTTTAATGTTAGATTATTAAAAATTGGATAAATTTTGCAGTAATTATGGATAAATATTCATTCTTTTTTTTGATACATAGGTATTAATGGATTTTATCAGTTTTGAAAGCTTTTGATTTATGAATAGTTCAATGTAAATGGTATCCTCTGATATATCAATAAACCGAAGTACAAGTACTCCTGTCACAACCAGTTACTCTGATTATTATTGAATATCTCTGATCATCTATCAATTTATACTTTGATTGTATCTTATTTAATGTATTAGGTTATAAATATTTAAAAGAGTAAATGTAAAAATCAAATTAAGAAGTCTACTATTAAACAATATATATTACTCCAAAACCTTTATTTCGCTAATTAACACATTCATTGGTACTCATTGACAACTTTTTTATTCCCAGATCTAAGGAATTATTACTACCTGAAGTTTAAGCCTTCAACGAAAAGTATAATATGGCATAATATTTTGCTGATCAGAACCTATTAGGAAGATTCAATATTCAGATATTAAGCGTAATGAAATGTGTAGTGCTAATTCGGTGTTAGAAATTTACTTGAAATAATGGAGTTCAGTATAATGGTGTCAATAATTTATACCACAATATCATACCACATCAATTTTATACATATTGTTATATTACAATATTTATGTGTAATATTACACATATTGAGATTTAATACCACTGAGGGTAAAATCTACATATTGATTAAATCAGGCGTTAAACTGCTGTGATTTTGTAAAATTATTAATAAATTACCATTACCATGTGATTCAATGCCTTGTAGAACACCACAAAGAAGACCTCCTCCACCAACTGATAAAACAATAGCACTTGGTTTACAAGGTGCTTGAAATATTAACTCATCTACAAGTGTTTGATGTCCTTCCCTGTAATTTAAACATTTATTCTATTTATATTGAAAAGACAAAACTGTCTTTATTTTATAAAATTAATGCTAATTTTTTAAAACTCATGTAGTTATAGATATTCCATTCCTCATTGGTGAAGATCCATTTAGGTTATGTAACTGAGCACAAATGTGGTAGTATATGATGAATTCAACATATAAATGTATGAATTAATCATATACTACCTCTCTCCATCATTAAAATGTATTTCAATATGGGAAAAATGTTACTATGGCAGCTTACCGAAATCAACAACAGCAGTGAGCATGCTAGAGTAGAATATACAATCAATTCTACTTTAGCATTCCACACTTACAATGATTATACAGGTTGACAGAAGTTAGAAATCATTTTAATTTTTGAAACTTTTATGGGATTAATTGTTAACATAATCTTTTTTTTTTATAAGTTGCATAAAAATCCAACAAATATGTAATCTCAATATGTAATTATAGGCATAATGAAAATATAAACCTGAAGGTAATGACAGAATATTAAAAACAAGTATTGATGATACTTTAGATGAAAAGCAAACTTAACGATTAATTCTGTATTTTTGAGTTATGTACAATTTTTTTTATTAGTGTGGAGAAAGAATCTATTTTGCAGCTGATTCGTTTCTTGGTTTTCTTAAATAAATAGTAAGTTGTAAATTATTAAAAATAGATTGGTCCATAAATTTACAAAAATTTTTATGTTTTTACTTTCTATTGAAGAATGAATTTTTGAAGGAAATTCTGTTAACAGTTATTCATAAAAAGTTTAAAATTTATTAAAGTTATGTCAATCAATAAAATAAAAATTAAAAATTTTAAAATAGAATCTTATTTTGTCGAAGGTTTATATATAATTAAATTAAATTAGCAGGATTTGGAATAAATTTTCATTGTTATGAGTATAGTCAGTTCAAAAACTGGTTTGTCCTCGTAAGTATTGTCATATACTATCACAAAGCATTGGCAGCATACAAGATCAATAATTATTGATCTTTAATAATTATTGGTTGGATTTCCACTTTTTTTTATTATCATAAACTAATGACTGATATATTACCAGGATATAAATATACAGAATAGAATAGAGTCTTAAATCTTTTAATGCAGTTTCTATTCAAGGAAATCTTGTTCATATGATATTATCTTAGGGTCATAATATATATATATTTTTTAAATAGTCTACAAACATCTAAATTTTGCTTAATTTAACATTTTCATAAAATAGATAAAATTTAATATGACATAATACCATATTTCAGGGTGGTCATGAGCATGAACAAATGTAACTCTTGGTTCATCAACTTCTTCTAATGCTTTTTCAGTTGCTTCTTTGAAGTTTTCTCCATGGATCTAAAAAAAAAATTACAATAAACATTTATTATTAATGACTTATTCAGTTTGGAAATACATTACAAGTATATATTTTATTTCATAACTGTTAAAGTATGATTCTAGATAAATTGTATTTCTCAGTGCTATATAAAAAATTACGTTTGAAAAATAATTCTACTTAAAATGAGTAAATATTGTTTTTGATTATAATACTTCATATACCATTTCAAATTTTTACATTTTCAAAAAAAAAAAGTAAAATTCTTTTTAATTTTAAAATCTTTTTAATTTTTAATATAGAAAATTATTTATTTTTTTTGAATGACAAACTTTTTTTTTTTGTTTAACCTCCGGAACCACCGTTAAGGTATATCTTCAGAGGATGGGATGAATGAATTGTAGCGTG
>JAAAKQ030327935.1:0-23537 GCA_010016005.3 Zanna intricata
GGAGTTAATTCTATTTATAAATAATGAAGATATTTGTAATAGAAGCAAATAGAATTTTTTACTGATTTCTAGACGTCAGCTAACGGTATATAAAGACAGGCGAGTGACCCGTGGATTGGTTCATTCGTGTGACGTAGTTCCAAGTGGTTATACTGCGCGAAAGTTAAAAATTGTTTCATGTAGATTTTGTTAAGCTTTGTAAGTGTTGTTTGTTTGTTTTGTTGTGTTAAATAAATTATTGTAAGAAGGCTTGATATCATGTTGGTTATTTATATGAATCATGTTCTCATTACAATTGGCGACCGTGAAAGTATTGTTTAAAAAAATTGTGACAAAGTCGATATCGTACTATATATGAATCATTCGATCATAAATAAAATAATATTAACAAAATATTATTATTAAATATAGAACTGAAATAATATTAACAAAATACCATTATTAAAAATATTGTTAACATAAAAATCTAACAATGTTTATCATTTTAAGTAGTTATACATTTATTTTGTGGACTTCAATATATATGGGGAGTTATAATAAGTTTTATAAAAACCTTGTACTACAACAAATATACTTAGCAATATTATTCATTTCCCTCTAGTGCTTTTGGTTATTCTATCATCTTCAGGGATTATAACTTATAATTGAAATATATAAAAGTATAAAACTCACATATTTAAATTATATACATAACAATTGATAGTAATTTTGTAAAAGTTAATATCTTAAATCAAATTAACTATGTCTTTATCTGTTTAGCCTCTGGAACTACCGTAAGGTATTACTTTAGAGGATGAATGAAGATGAATGAGTATGATGTGTATGAATGAGAATGAAGTGTAGTCTTGTACAAGTGTGGTTAATTGAAACACAACCACCAAAGAACACCGGTATCCACGATCTAGTATTCAAATCCATATAAAAATTTTTATCTTTACTAGGATTTGAATTTTAGAACTCTCGACTTTGAAATCAGCTGATTTGCGATGTCGCGTTAACCACTAGACCAACCCAGTGGGTTAAATTAACTATGTCTGTATTGTAATAGTATCACATACTGTCTCATATATGTAATATCACATATAATAGTAAATAATAATTGTGGTCTACTATTACAATATCATCATCATATGTCTCCATATCTAAGATCAGGTGTTTGTTCAATTTTTATTCTTAATTTCAATTTCCTAATCAAATGAAATTGCTTGTAAAATTTTAAAATCCAATTTTTCTAAAGACAACTTGTTCACTTTTTCAGATAAAAAGAAAAAAAAAATTTTAAATGGATGTCATTTTGCATTATTTTTTGCTTTGCATCTTTAGTAATAATTAATGCTCAATCATTTTAAAATTAATTTATAGAACCCCAAATAACATCTCAGAACACGACTTAGTCTAAAACTTGTTGAATCTAATTTTTTACAGGCCTTCAGTTCAGGGTGCCACACTATTTTTGATAATACAGTCAAAACAAAGGAGATTTTTTTACTAATATTACTAATCTTTCTTTATCTTCATTACTTTACCTATCCATATTGTTTTGCCTGTAGAAATTTCTAAAAAACAATAGTTGTCTAAACAAGTATATATACATATATTTTTTTTTTTGTTTCACCTCCGGAACCACCGTTAGGTTATATCTTCAGAGGATGAGATGAACAAATTGTAGCATGTGTGAAAAATGCCATGCCTGACCGGGATTCGAACCCAAGACCTCCGGATGAAAAGCCAAGATGCTACCACTCGGCTACGGAGGCCGGCATATATATATATAAGTATGTATATATTTTAAATAATTCATCAACAAACTGACCACTGTGCTAATTAAATTTAATATAAATGACACTTAAACTATCAAAACACAGTAAACAGATAAGTTAAACTTACCAAATTAATAACAAGAATTGATTTGTGTAGGATTCTGCATCTTCAGTTTGTATTTAATTCTATAATTACATTAAAATCAATTGTTTAAAAAAAAAGTTAAATTTAGAAATTACCAAAATTGTTAACGTTTTATAATCTTGAATTTTGTTACGGACAAACATGCAATTCTACTGCCAAGACTAGAAATCATTTTAATTTTTTGATTTTAATGTAATTATAGAATTAAATACCAACTGAAAATGCAGGATTCCCATGAAAATTGATTCTTGATAAATTTGAAAGTTTAACTGACCTGCCTATGTTTTGAAAGATATACTGTGTTAAAAGATCTGAATGTCAGAATTCTCCAGGATAGATGGGATATCAACAAAATTACTGCGTACTGCAGGGGAAGAAGCGATAGATAGATCTTGCAAACTAGTGTGTAATATTTATGAAAAAGGGGATGTTCCATCAGACTTCAAAAAGAGTGTTAGTGTCATGATTCCAAAGAAAGCAGGAACAGATAAATGTGAAGAATACAGAAAAATTGGCTTAACTACTCATGCGTTAAAAATCGTAACTTGAATTCTACAATACAGAAGAATTGAGAGGAGAGTGAAAGAAGTGTTAGAAGTCCAATTTGGTTTCAGGAAAAGCATAGGAACAAGAAAAGCAATTTTAGCACTCACATTAATAGTAGAAGAAAGATTAAAGAAAAACAAACCGACATAGATTTATAGCTTTATAAATTTGCATTTATAGATTAAGAAAAGGCATTTCATAACATAGACTGGAATAAAATGTTTAGCATTTTAAAAAATTTAGGGGGTTCAAGTATAGAGATAGAAGAACAATTGCTAACATTTACAGAAACCAAAGTGCAACAGTAATAACTGAAGAACATACAAAAGAATTGGTAATAAAAAAGGGAGTCTGACAAGGATGTTCTCTATCCCTGTTACTTTTTAATCTTTACATAGATCTAGCAATTAATAAAGTTAAAGAATAATTTAGAACCGGAGTAACAGTGCAAGGTGAAAAGATAAAGATGCTACAATTTGCTGATGATATAGTAATTATAGCTGAGAGTGAAAAAGATTTAGGAGAAACTTTGAATGGCATGGATGAAATCCTACGCAACGACTTCTGCATGAAAATAAACAAAAACAAAATGAAAGTAATGAAATGTAGGAGAAATAATGTAGATGGACCACTGAATATAAAAATTGGAAGAGAAAAGTTTATTGAGGTAGAAGAATTTTGTTATTTGGGAAGTAGAATTACTAAAGATGAATGAAGCAGGAGCAACATAAAATGCCAAATAACACAGGAAAAACAAGCTTTCAGTCAAAAATACAATTTGCTTACATCAAAAATTAATTTGAACATTTCTGAAAGTATTATGTTTTGAGCATAGCTTTGTATGGAAGTGAAACTTGGACAATCAGAGAACCTGAGAAGAAAAGATAGAAGCTTTAGAAATGTGATGTCACCAGAGAATGTTAAAAATCAGATGGATGGATAAAGTGACAAATGATGAGGGGTTGCGACAAATCGATGAAAAAAGAAGCATTTTGAAAAATATAGTTAAAAGAAGAGACAGACTTATAGGCCACATATTAAGCATCTGGAATAGTCGCTTTGATATTGGAGGGACAGGTAGATGGAAAACTGTGCAAGCAGGCAACGTTTGTTATATGTAAAACAAATTATTAGGGATATAGGATGTAGGAGGTATACCGAAATGAAATGACTGGCACTGGATTGGGAAGCTTAATCAAACCAGCATCATGTTGGCTGTATCAAACCCGTCAAATGACTGAAGACAAAAAAATTTAAGTACTATATAAGAGATATTTCAATGATTTTAGTGACATATATATATGTGTGTGTGCATAACACAAATACAGCGTCTCGACCTTTCATCCAGAGGTCCCCGGTACAAATTCTGGTCAGGCATGGCATTTTTCACACACGCTACAATTCATTCATCTCATCCTCTGATGATATACCTAATAATGGTGGTTCCGGAGGTTAAAAAAACAATACAAATAATATTCAAAATGGCAATATTAATATTGAAAAAGGAATTTTTAGATGTGACCTGAATTTATAGTTGAACAATTAATTTTAAATCATTTTATTACCTTGTGTGATAAATTTAGTTGGAAAATTATGTCATCAATAATCCAAACAACTTTCAAAATAAATATTTGTTTTCACAATTATTCTAAAATAAAATCACCTGCATTAGAATTAATAATAGGATCAAATAGCAATAAATGGAATGATATCAGGCAGGTATTATTAAACGGTTATCTCAACAACAGATAGTTTCACATTAAGTTTACAATTAGCTAAATTAAAATAAGAGAGTAGTGAAACTTCTTTTAGCTTTTATCAACATACACAAAAATTACTAAAATGTAAATAGCATACTTTACAAATAAAGAGGCTGTAATAGCAAATGTTTTTAATGAATATATAAAGAATTTAATGTTAAAAATATCATTAAAAGCCTTAATTGAATTTGAGGAAGAAGTTATGTTACAGTAAAATCCTGATGCATTGCATTTCATTGGCTACATGTGCTTCATATTACTAAATAATAAGAAATCCACGATGTGATGGAACACAATGTAGCTGCATCCTTTGTCAAGCATAAAGGATAATTATTCAGTATTTGTACAGCACTTATAATGTCAAGTACTTATATAATATAAGACTCATTCGATGCACATCATCATCTTATTTAGTTCATCATTAGCATGTACGCATAATGATGTAAAGCTATTTAAATGTATATTAACAATTAACAGTTAATACATAAGTTAACAATTTAATTAACAGTTAAAGGTATATTAATTATAATAATATGAACTGTATAAAGTTCATATTTTAAAAACATAAATCGTTGAGTTTGAAACTTAACTTTTCACACACCATACACACACACGCATGCGCGCGCGCACACACAGAGAGGAAGGGAGTGTGTTTGGGGGAGAATAGTTGTCTTTGTTCCTACATGACATTCCAAAAAGGGAACTTGATTCGGTCTCACTTTCTCTACACTTGTCACATATCTGTGGGAGATTTAGTCATCCGACCTATTCTTTGTGAATTCAAAATTACGATAAAGAAAATAGTAAAAACTAAGCAAGACAAAGTAATTTAACCTATATATGAGAAATAACATTGTTCAGTCATAAACAATGCAACCAGTAACGGCTCTTGAAACATCAGGAAGAAGAAGGGTCAGGTCGGAAATCACTGAGCAACAACCTTCTCTGCTTTCATCACTGACACATTTCAACAAATACTCTGTGATTATTAGGGGCCTCCCTGAATGTTCTTCATCGTGAAGATTAATTCTATTACTTTTAATCCTTTTACACCATTTTCACAAAATTCTTCTATTCATTCACACCATACCCAGCAACCAACTCCCTATGAATTTCAGCCAGCTTAACATTTTGATGATTTGAAAAACGCCTCCATGTATTTCACAGTTGGCAGCAACAATTTCTCTATTAATTTTTTAACGTAACAACTCACACGTAATCAAAATTACCACAATGCAAAAATTTATAGACAACAATGCAGTGTGCAAAATTTATAGTCACTGCATTGTTGTCTACTAAAATTTCCACGAATAACCAGGTTCACCAACCTTAGCGAAATTTCCCAGTGGTCTTTACTTAGTGATATCCCTTGTAAATATTCCATGCGGTACCAGCAATAACATAATTTAACTACATCCTCAAAAGGCTCCCTTATAAAATAACCCTTACAAAATATTTTTTTAAAAACCCGTAATATATCTTATATAGCTGATCGGTATGCTTATAAATCAAATCATGATTTTAAAACAAAAAATCTTATCTAAAACAAATAATTACAAAAAAGACTGCAGATACAATTAATATTAATGATGAAAAAACCACTCAAAAAACTAGGTATTCTGCAAGGGTATTGAAAAGAACTTGTCTCTCCACAAACATTACTACAATATTTTTATGTAACTGCTTATGCAATTAGAGGATTGTTTTTAAATGAAGTATCTATTTCTGCATATGATCTGCCTTTCCAGAAGTGCTTTTATTATAGGTGTTAATCCACCTATTTATGGGTCTAGCTGCTTCTCCAACCACCTTAGAATTAAACTGGACAAGAAGTTCAATATATGTTTTACTGAAAAAGAATTGTGGTGTAGAAAGAAAGGAAATTTTTATTATAATCCCCTTTTATATGGATTATATTTATCGGGTGGATCTTTGAAAACTACTAATATTTTATTACTTTTAGATAACATTTGAATGGACAAGAAAAAAATAATTTTCATCTTAAAAATAATTAAGTTGATTGTCCAGTATGAAAGATTTTAAAAGTGATATGTTAGCAAATGATTGGTTTTTTGGTTATGGTATGTATAAAAATGTATAAAGTTTTGTGCACAAATTTCTGTTTAAATATAAATTTTTATAATTTCAGAATGCATTTTTTTTATTCACAGTGGTGAAAAACTATACAGGTATGAGGAGTTAAAAAATTTATCCACCTAGGTCATTTGTAGTAAAGGAGAGGATATTTATTTTAGAAAGCGCATTTTCTAAATTATAAAATATTTTGTTTAATAAATTATTTATTCTAAGTACTTTTTTTTTTTAATGTTTGTAATGAGAACAAATTTCAAGTTATATAAATTTATCATTTTGCATAGTTTTTAATACTGAACATTATTAACAAGTATTTTAACTCCAAGGCCCAATTTTTAAGTTTAATGTGTAAATTTCAATTCTCATAAAAATAAATAATTTTGTAAAAACAACATGTTATACATTTAATCTTTCAGTTCATTATGATGATTGTTTTCCATTTTTCTTCACTTATTTACAAATTTTTAATACATTTTTATAAATACCTCTTTTAGTTTTATACATTTATATATTTATGGTAAATATCTGTGTTCTACATATTTGTTCAAGGTCTTTCTTTTAAAAATAATATGCAATCTTTATTAACTAAAGTAACAGAAGTAACCAACAAAGGATTTAGTGGTATGAACAAGAAAAGGCAGAACAGAAAAATTACAAATAATTGGGGGGGGGGGTCTATGGCAAAGGGGTCTATGGTAGGTAGAACATGAAAGGAAGCAAGAAAGATGAAGGAAATTAATACACAAGGTGAAGATTAGAAACTACAAAGGAGAAGACATGGGATAGGGCTGTACAGGGGCGATTCAGAGAATAACCACTGTTTGGCAGTAAATAAAAACCACAACTTTAAAACTACAGCTTTTAACTATTTTTCAACATAGTCGCCATCTAAATTCAAGCCTTTATCATAGCATTTTACCAATATAAAAATACCTTCTTCATGAAATTCAGCAGCCTGGGTACCAAGCCAAACTTTCACCACATTTTGAAGTTCATTGTCATCATGCAGTATGATGACAATCGTATCGCCAGTATGTCAGCTCTGTGATCATTTCTATATATTTATACCTTGGAGTCAGAAAGTTCCATAGAGAGACAGATTTCAGTTAACACAAAAACATCATAATTATAAGACAGAATATTTAAGTAAAAAAATTCTACTCTAGTTCTTAATCCTCACACTAGTATTTAACACATAAAATGTTAAAACTATTTTGTCAGTACAACACAGCATACAAATATACTGTTCAAAACAGAATGAAACATATTTGACTCTTCACCAATTAAAACATATTTATATTTTAAAAAAATCAAATTAAATGCACTTACTCTTGATAATGAGTCGATAGTAGTCCATGAATGTCGGACATTTTTCTTAACATGTAAATGAATATCCACAAAATATCGTCTCACAACATGGACACCAATAAAAATAATAGTAAATGCAGTTATTACTGGAAAAAATCCATGTTGTAGAGCGAAGTCTACTGATATAATTGGCCACATCTAAACTCAGAAAAAAAAATTGGTAAATGCTTACTCATTAACAAAATATACAAGATAGAAAATAATTTCCCTAGTAAATAGTCAATTCCCACTGTATATAACAAAGCATAGGATCACACAAAAACATTAAAGAAAACTCAGTTTTTTATCCTCACCTGTTCAAAGTAAACAACATAAAATACAAATTGACTTTACAAGAAACAAAGATTGATGGGGTACTCCATCAACATTTGTGTAAATCTGTATGAATGAAAAAATACATCTTCTTTACATGAATCTGAAGAGAATAGGCAATTGTTAATAATTGGTACATTACAAAACTGAATAGCTGTTCTTTTAATAACTTTTAAATTGTATATGATTATACTTTTTCCAATTGTATGCTATACAAAACAGTTTTTACATACAATACAATAGCATTTACTGTTATTTACATGGTTTACAACCCAAAGAATTAGAGTAATGATAGAACCTTACCCTAACAAGCACACAGTATCAGCTAATTTATAATAGATTGGAGTGTACAGTAATTAATTTTTAACATTTAATTCATAAAATAAAAGTCAATACAAAATGTTACCTAGTGCTGCGAATCATAATTCTTGAGATATCACTCCAGAGTGCAGATTTAAATGTATCATTAAATTATTATTTATTAGTACGTAAAAATAATACAATTACAATTAAATGCGATATTATTCCAGTAACAACATTAACAGAACTGAAACCATAAAATCCAAACTTTCACCAGCTAAAACCAGCAACTAAACTGTAATCTTGTTCTCTAATAATACAGATACTATACCTTCCAAAAAGCTTATTTTGTTTGTTATTTATCAAAAATGCATTAATAGTCATTTCTTTAATAAGAATGCAGAATCTGTAATGAAGTTACTACATTCTTCACTAGTAAACTGAGGATAATTAAAACAAAAAAATTAACATTAATAATTTATTTCAACCAAAAATTACATTTAAA
The DNA here is from genome assembly GCA_010016005.3 of Zanna intricata. NCBI lineage: Eukaryota > Metazoa > Arthropoda > Insecta > Hemiptera > Fulgoridae > Zanna > Zanna intricata. The sequence goes on from JAAAKQ030327935.1 coordinate 8,791, forward strand.
TTAAGGTTGTTATCTGAAACTAATATTTACAATCATTTGAAAAATATAGCAAAAAACTAACATGGCAATAATCTTAAAGGCAGCCATACAGACAAGTAGCTGGATACGTGAATGTAATCATAGAAACACAAGGAATAGAATATCAAACCGTTTCAAACTATGAAAAACAATACATGTTTGAGGAAAAGTTACAAAAAATACAGAAAATAAAAATCCAAAAAGATTATCCAAAAAAATACACAAAAATAACAAAGGATATAAAAATGTAACAAAAATAATAATAAAACAAATACATTTAAGGGCTTTTATACAATTGCATCAATACAATAAATAATGTAGCAGTTATAAAGGGACCTTCTACTATCAAGAAAATCTTGAAAAATAAATAGATGTGAAAATTCATGTATGAAAAAAAAACAAATTGCATGGGATATATTAATTTAAAAAATAATTAAATTTTCATGCATGAGATTTTTCAAACTTGTGTCCAATATTGCCAAGTGATGTATAAAACCTTGTTTCAGATTTCATAATTTCAACTCTGTTCTTCAAAAAATATGTACATTCCTAAGGAATGTGTTTTTTGACATAAAAGCATCTGCAACAACTTGTTTACCAGACTGTAATTATTATAAATTAACAAAATTACATTTTTTTGCTCAGGTTCATTTGATGTATAAGCTATCATCTTTATTACAAAGAATACAGGAAAAACACAAAATTAAATGTTAGAAGTTTGAAACGGATAGCCTATTTCATTTGAATGAGTTATAGTTTGACAAAATTATTTATACTATTAAGACATCACTCCATGTAAATATAAAATAAATTCTAATAGCTTATTAAAAAATTAAACTCGCATCTTAAAAAAGTAATTTTCTTTCATCAACCAATCTTTAGAAACGAAGTAATATAGTAATTTATAGCCAAAATATTTAAGACTAAGCATTTATGAAGTTATGCGAACCAGATAACGAATGTAAAATTTAATAATCATTTATTCTACTGCTTTGATAACAAGTAACCTAATTCTCTGCATGTAGAAGAAACGGTTATAGTAAAATGTTTGGAAAAGCTACCAACAGTATTTGTTCCATGCATGGCAGTAATACGATATGCGGATTTTTATACTTTAATATGATAACCTTAATAATACTGTCTTGTCATGGAAATATAACTTACGTTAATGACGTTATCTGAAACCAAAACACCATAATACTACGTTAAAGATATATAAAAACTCATAGTGATTAATTAATTTTATTTCCAAACAAAAGTTATAAAACAACTAGAAAGGATTAATAATAACTGACAAATTATTTATATTAAAACCAATAAAATATCAAAATTAAATCATATACACAGAATACACAGCAGGTATCAGATGGCGCGTCGTCGTGATTCAGCAACGACAACACTGTAATAAGCGATCTATGCGGAATATATTAATACTAAAAGCAAGTAACAAATGAGAAAAAGTTTCTTTAAAAAAGAAAAAATTACATGTATATATACATATCACGTACTATTTTCCACTTAAATACCAGATCACTATCGGAAAAATGTTTCACAGCCTTTAAGTTTACATAATAAAAAAGAAGGTATTATTTTTTCATAGGAAAGTAAAATTTATATTAAATAGAATTGCTTAAAATAGGTATTTTTATTCAAAATTAACATTTATTATTAGATGTTAATAATCACTATTAATGTTTTACAAAGGCATTGAAACAGCTGATACTTGCCGTAACATTAAAGGTTAAATTAAAAACTTATGTTCGAAAATGGATAAAGATAATTCGGTAAAAGTTGAGCTTCCACAATCCAACAGCATTGTTATAAGATTTGTAAACGGACTTTTTAGAACCCTAGAAGCTCCTGGAGATTTTTTTAAAAGTAAGTTATCTTCAACGTATTCTTAAAATCTAGTGTTACTATTCCTTCTATATAGTTGCTATGCGTATACCTGATTAAAAACCTATTATTTTATCATATTAGTTTCTTTTTGTCTTTAGTTCTTAGTAGTAAAAACTTTATGTGTAATAATCGTAATGTTCCAGTAACCACTGTATTTTGTTTTAGAAAAGGTTGTTGAACCTAATCAGCACCACTATCCTTACTATCACCAGAAATTTCGACGAGTTCCTACTGTAGATCAGTGTTATGAGGATGATGTTATTTGCATATATGAAGCTGATATGCAGTTTATGAGAGATAAGTGAGTAAACTTATATATTGTAATCTTTAATATTTATTGTTAGTCATTTTATAGAGTACAGCACAAAAGAAAAATAAATACCTCCTGGATGTACTTCATAAAAAGTAGAAGATATCGTGTGATATGATGAAGTAACCTAATCCCGTGTTTTAACAAAAGCGATTAAATGTGTAAACTCCATTAAAACTGATGTGAAATGCAGATTATGGTTGAAGATTTTAACGTAAATAATCATCTTGAGTTAAGTTTTTACCAATCGCAGAATAAATTTCTTTACAGTGAGATATTCATATTAATACCTTAACAATAGGGCATATTTGCTTCAAAGAAATAACCAGGTACTATAAAAATATTTTTATTAAAATTTTTTTTTGTATTTGTTATACTTATTAAAGTGGAAATACTTCCAGAGATATTCCACTAGTTCAACTAACGACCAATGCATCATTTTTTATGATATTAATATATGACAACTACCCACCTTATTGCAGGTAAAAAAAATGTTTTTATATTTAATTTTTTTTTTTTTTTGTAGTAGGTGACTATTTTCTAATTCTTCAACAGGTAAAACAGCTATTTTTGTCCCTTTTTCCATGAACTGTAGCATTCTTATTTACATCGTACAGAGAGTAGTCAAAAAGGAATTTTGGAAAAGAGTAAAAATGGAACTTCATCTTAGTCTGCTCAGAATTCATTTTGTTATATTACCAAATCTTGTAATGTTTATCATTGTAAGGTTACGTTTAGAAACTGTTTTTTTTTTTTTTTTTTTCAAATTTTAGGCCCAAAATAAATAATGAGAGCTTAGACCTCATTATAGAGTACACTATTCTAACTATTCTAAGCACTATTCTTACTAGTAGTGCTTATTAAAAAAAATTGACTACCCAAGTGTCTGTCATTAAAAAAAAAAAATGACCACCAAATTGTAAGATTTTGAAAATGTCTCATTTTTGAGATCCAAAAACCGCACGTGGGAAGGTGACAAAAATCTGAAATGTTTACAGCAGTAAGTACTTCATATGTACTTTAAAAGCCATATAAAATTTATTTTGTTATTTAAAGGGTTGCCGAGTAATGAAGCCATCAAAACTGCTAAAAACATTGTTCCTCCTATCTATGAACAATGTATCCAAAAAATTCACAGCATGTATTTTTTTCAGATAATATTGTAAACCTGCTATACAAAATATTTTGATATGTCTATAATAAGATAGCTTATATTCTGGTAGTTTGTTACTCATATACACATATGACTCTTATATACACATATAGTCTGTATGACTCATATTTAAACACAAAAGTGAATAGACATGAATGAATCATCTCATCGGACTGGTCTAGTGGTTAACGCAACATCACAAATCAGCTGATTTCAAAGTCAAAAGTTCTAAGGTTCAAATCCTAGTAAAGGTAGTTAACTTTTATATGAATACTAGATTGTGGATACTGGTGTTCTTTGGTGGTTGGGTTTCAATTAAACACACTTCTCAGGAGTGGTCGACTTGAGATTGTACAATACTACACTTCATTCACATTCATACACATCATCCTTTGAAGTAATATCTTATTACCTTACGGTTACTTACTTACAGTTCTGTTAACAGAAAAACATAATACAAGAGAGAGACAAGAATGTATGCGTATTCCTGAATGTTAACATTGTAGAAGGCTCAATTACTGTTTTGATTTCAATGTGATATGTTATATTGTTGCTAGTGTTAATACTGTGGTTAGGTAATGCACACTTGTTTATAAAGTAATTTTATTAATAGTGAACTTCTCTTTTATGCTCCACTCTCTAAATGGAGAGGAATATCGAATATACTTTTTCCATCCGCATGGTACAGGTACTTCATTCAAAAGGAATAATCAAACACGGGTTCAACTGGAAAATATTTTAAAGATTCTCATGCCTTCTGAGCTTTTCTATCAACTACTGGAAGAGGATACAACATTATACCAAAGATAAGGACTTATAAGTTCTATTCAATGAAAAAATGGCAGGAGCACTAAGTTATGTTAGTTAAGTTTGTTATCAAGAAGTACAACAATATGTGTTCATAACTTCCATTAGCAGGAGTAAAATAAAGTAAAAGTGAATTGAGCAACTTGTTTAAGTATTTGAATTATCATTTTATAATTATTATTTATTATTCTGTAATTGATTATTTATTAATTATCAATTTATTCATTCTAATGAGTAGTTGTAATTTTTATAATCTGAAAAAAAATGTGTAGCATTATTATTTTTGGATACATTGTTTACGGTTAGAAGGAACAGTGTATTTAGTGGTTTTGTTGGGTTCATTACTCTTCAACCCCTTCAAGTTAGAAAATAAATTTTATATGGTTTTAAAGTACATAATAAGTATTTACTGCTGTAAACATTTTTTTTTTGCCACATGTGGTTTTAGGGCCCCAAAAATGAGATATTTTCAAAATCTTACGATCTGTTGCCCATTTTTTTTTATGAAGGACACTTGATGACAGTCCAAATTTTTTTTATATGTACCATTGTACCTAAGAGTTAAAAGGTCAAAAACAGGCCTTTTATCCGAAGTGCTCATTAATTATTTTGGGCCCAAAATTTTAAAAAACAATTTCTAAACATAACTTCAGTAAACATTACAAGATTTGGTTATGTAACAAAATGAATTTTAAGTAGACTAAGATGAAGTTCCATCTTTACTCTTTTCGAAAAACTCTTTTTGACCCTCTGTATGATGTAAAATAAGAATTCTACAGCTCGTAAGTAAAAGTAACTGACTGTTTTTACCAGTTGGCGAGTTAGAATATAGTCTATTACTAAAAAAAAAAATAAATGTTCTACATACAAAAAAAATATATTTTTTACCCACTACTAGTGGGTAGTTATCATATATCAGATATCATCAAAATAGTGATGCACTGATAATTTTTTTAATTAAAATGGAATACCCCTCCAGTGATTGATATATAATGAGAAAAATATTATTGGCTATATATTTTAATCTCGTTTTTAATTCTCAGATACTCAACATAAATACCAGGCATAAATTCATATTATGGCGCAAACCTTGCAATTTAAAAAAAAAAATGGCCTGTAAACTCCTTAATACATTGGTAACTTCTATTTTGTCTATTAAAAACAAAACAAACAAAAATTCACAATAATTATTTAATTGTCCTTTTTAAAATTTTAAAAGGACATATTTTGATTGTTAACCATGTTGAGTCTGAACCAAATGAACCAGTTTTGATGAAATTGGACACTATGATTTTTGTATGTGTCGGATTCCACATAATTTTAGTCATAATCAAAGATGCAGGGAGATTGGGACAAAATACTGTTTATTCTTTTTAGTTATCTCCAGACTGAAAAACAAATTCTTATACTAGACAATTTCATCATGCTAGTATATCACTTGGATTATATATTTGGACAATTTCATTAACCAATGGGGGAGACTTAACTTTTATCTGTTTGACTTAAGTTATAATTTTGCTTGATATCTTCAGATTGGATTGACTGATTGTTGTGAAATCTTATTGAATGACTTCTGAATATAAAACATTGATGTCAAATAATATTGGTTACAATCGGTCTTGGAACTGGGGAGATATAGTCACCATATTTCTCATATCACAAAATTTTACTCAAGACTAGAATAATTGAAATTGACTCAATATCTGGTAAAATGGTAATACAATTTTGTCAGTCAGTAAAAAAGAGTGTCTGCATAAATTAATCCTGTCAGTATTTATAGTAAATAAACAGTATTATTTATATTATAATATACTATTGATGAAGTTGATTGGAGTAAATAATGGTTTGTTTTAAATTTTCTTTATCCATCCACACAGTATGTTTGTTTACAGATTGAAAGGATAAAATGCATTCTGTTCTATTTCTGAAGAAATATTTCTATTTCAATTTTGCCTAGAATTCTGACAATTAATGCTTTACATTTTTATAAGAATTATATATTATTTACTCATTATTATCAATGTAGTATTGTGATTAATGCCTTAAATGTGTGTTATAGTGGATATTATTAATTTTAGATTAAATATTTGCAGAACAATGCCAGTCTTAAAATTTGCTCTGGACGTAAAGAACATTGTAAGCATGAAAAAATCCAGTATTCACTACACACATCTAGGGAAGTATCACAAGCAACTGCATTTTATATTGTTGCCCAAATGAAGCTAGTAGGTTAACACTTTTTAGAGCACTTCTCACATAAAAACTAATTTTAATTTTTTTAAATCCCATAACAAAAAAAATTATGAAAATTAAGAGAAGTAATTAATAAAACATTTTTATGTAACAAACTTTTAAAAAATTCCTTCAGGTTATTTATTTTTAGTAGTTTTAATGCAAATTTCGGATAGTATGTTTGAAGAAAATATGCGGAACAAAACCTCCTTAACTTATATCAAAGAAGCAGCCATTTGAGTTTCTCACAAGAATTTTTTTATGACAAATCTTTTTTTATACAATCAAGTTCAGATGATTCCAAACATTGCCTATGGCATTATGGACATTGATGAAAAAAAGATGATAGATTTCTGTTTTATCATTCAATTAAAAATAAATGTGTAATTTAATATTTTTATTCCTTTAATTCAGAAAAGTTGAAAGCAAGATACTTTATATTCTACGTCAGCGATTTGAGGATTGTGTTTTGTATGAAGGTCCAGATGCTAAAGAGAAGTGTCAGCCTTTGCTTGATACAGTGAAGGAAGCAGAAACTAACTGGTTCATTAAATGTATGTATTAATTAAGTAGTTGATTTTGTTTATAGTTATGCTTTCCTTGTTTATTTTTGTGTATGGAATTGTTTTATTTATTATAAGATAATTTTACAAATATAATGTATTTTTAGTAACCTAATAATAATATTCATGTTCAAGAAATAGTTGGCAATTTTTTAAACAGTTATTCTGAAAATATACTTACAAACAATATAAGTTAGGAGTTAAAAAAATAACAAATTATAAATACTGAATACAGAAATATAAGAATTATAAATAAGGAAATTAACGAAACTAATAATCTTCAGATTCAAACATGACATTTAATTCACAATTTTTATAAACTATATTTTCTTAGAGTGTTTTTACATATGAATTGTTGACATTTGAAACATTTTCTTGTCATTTTGTTATCTAAACTGTTGGCTATTGTGCATCGTACTGTTTTTTTTTATTGATGTTATCTTGTTCATTTTCCATAGGTGCTTTATATTTTTCCAAAAAGCATTGAATATCTCTCTGAATGTTCTCAGACCTACTCTTTCAATAAATCTAGATTCCATTAATTGCAAAGAAAGGATCTTAAGAAATACTCTTCTTATCATTGGTTTATCATTTTTCTGATTAGCTTTTAGAATGATATGAGCATTGATTCCGCTAAATTCTTTATTGAGTAAAACAAACACATTGTCCATTTTTTTATAATATGAGAAACATTATATTTGCCTTCCATATAGTCATTAATATATCAGCTCCACTTTTGGTCATATTGTAATGTAGGATTATGTATGTGTGGCTACCCTGTTTTTAATCAATAACATCACTAGCATGGTTGTATAAATCATTTTAACTGCTTTATTTTTCTTATGTACAAGTGATAAAATCATTATATCGTTCTGATAACCAAAATTTGTAGATTCTACTTCCCTTGTCTTGTTTGTAAAAAATGATTTGGAATTTCCTCCTTTTTGCCTTTTTGGAGAATTCCAATAAATGTTCATTTTTTTCTAGTAATGATGAAGGAAAATCGAAGCTGCTGTACCAATTATCAGCTGTTAAATTTCTATTTGTTCCTTTTACGTGGTCAATTAACTGTTGTACAATATCATACAGCTTCTTTGAGACAGCATATGGCCCTGCAGGTTGCTTTCCACAATAAATCTTAATATTTGAAGCAAAAAATATTTTGACTGAATTGTAAAGTCATGTATGTAGAAATTAATCATATTTATTACAGTGAGTGTAGTCTAATAAATAAAATATTGTAAAAAAAAAAATCCTTAAATTATAAATTAATATTATCTGTAAAATATTTTACTTAAACGTAAAAAAACAATAAAATTAAGAAATTCTGCATTCAAATAAAAAATAATCATAGACTAATAGATGAAATTATGCTTACATTAGAACTCACGTAGAGGCATTTTAGGCTTGAAGAGTGGATTAATAAACCTTTCTGCTCAAATAGAAATGCAGAACTGATTTTCGCTGTGATGTGTCTAACATGCAGATTTAAAGATAAACAAATTTGCTCACATCGGCTCTCTAGATAGAACCCTTCTCTAGTTATGCACTTGTTGCAGTGCCAGTAAAGCCTGTCAAATGCTCTGGAGAAATCACTTTGTGGGATCACCTAGGTGTAACCTTTGGTTGGATAGAATGTTGTCGAAAAAGCAGCCTTTCATCTTCAACTTCCAGTTTTGAGAACAGAAAATAGTCAGCCAAGCAGGGTGAATAGGGCAGGTGGGATAAGATAGTGATTTGATTTGCAGCATAATTATGTGTTAAAACTGTTGCCATATGTGCCGGGAAATTATCGTGCAAGAGAGTCCAACTGCCTGGATCCCAGTACTCAAGTCGGAATCTATGAATGCAACGCATCAGACGTTTCTGAACTAATAAAATTTTGTTTTGTTACTTCCAAATAAAATTTAGAATTCATGGTTTGACCAGTTGGGACAAATTCATGATGAATCATGAATGATTCAAAGAATGCAATCAACTTTGTTTTCACTCTTAATTTTTCCTGCCCAATTTTCGCCAGCCTGTGCTCCAGAACTTAACCAAGCAGTGGATTGATCCACCTTCATTTGCAGATCATACATGAAGCACCAGTAAAGTCTTGAGTGCAAGAAAGACACACCTGTTTTTGTTCTTCGGCCAAGAAGTGTGGAGTGAAACAAGAGCACATCTTTCAGTGGTTCATTTTTTCTGTTAGAATTATACGTAATGCGTCTTAAACAATGGTTAACTCTTCTACTATGGCCTGAAGAATAAGATGAGGTTATTCTAGCAGAAACACTTTCACTTTTGCAATGTTGATAGCCTTCCACTTTGTTCATCATCCAACGACTCTCTACCGTCTTTAAACCATATCCGCTTCGTGTATGTTGTAGTACAAGATGAAGCTTCATCACTGAATGCTTGCTACATCATAAAATAATTTTCAACAAAAGATTTTTGGAGCCAAACACAAAATTTTATCACACTTCTCTGTTCCATATCGCAAGTTTGTGCAAGGTGACATGAACACACCATATGTTGCTGAATAGAACTCTAGACTATTAATAATAAATAATGATTGAAAAAAAATATGAATATTTTCTGCTAGAAAAACTTTTAAATCAAATTTCTTGTATTTTTATAATAATTATATCAGTTATGTTTGAATAAAATGTATTAATTTAAATGAAATTATGTGTAATAACCTTTATTGTAAAATATTGATTCTTTGCTTATTCAAGAGGCTAAATTCTTTATTATTAAAGAGCATTCACAGACAAGCTAAGATTAACCCCAAAAACATGTGTAAATAACTTGATTGGGTTTTTGGAGTGGGAGGTTGAACAATCCAAAAAATCCTTTTGGGATATTACCCAAAAGCTATAACATACAAAATACTGCAATGCAAATGAACTAATGACAAGAACAGACAGATAAGAACTCAGATAAGATTTTGTGTGTATGAAATGTAGACAACAATTTTGCTTAGTTTCTTATAAATTAAATTAAAATATTTTTTCTTAAATGAATCATTATTTTTATTAATTGCATTTGTTGTTCTTTGATTCAGATGGAGATTTAGGAGTAGTAGGTAAAGCAAAAGAATGTTATTTAAAACAGAAACATCGTATGATATGGGAAAGAAGACATGGACCTGTTGGTTCTGGAATAAAAACCTAAACTTTACAATAATGTATAAAATCAAATTTTGTAGTAAAAATTAATTGACTTTTCCTTCATTGTGTTTGTATCGTAGTAGTTTTAAAATTGATTTGATTTACAAGCTCATTAAAGTGATAATTAAAAAAAAATGTATATCTTCATTTTATTTCATTTATTACATAATCATTTTAATTGAAAAACATTTCTATAAAAGTGAATTTTATTCTTAACAGAGAATTGATTTGGGGATTAAGCAAGAATTTTATTTAGCATGTAACTAACCTGAACATAGTATGTTAGACAAGATACATTCCCCATATTGTGTCTGAAGTATTAAATTATTATTTAAAACAGTTCATTATTACTACTTCCTTTACTAATTGCTTATAATTATTCCCACACTCATAAAAGAATACAAAAAATTAGCTAAATTTATTCATTGGAATTGAAAATCAATATGTTCATCAAGATTGTATCTAATTATATTCTACAAGACTGTCAATGACTCAAAAGGTGACTTAAAAAAAAAAAATTTGATTTATAATTCTAGAAAACCTAAATACATATTAAAATGCTATTAATAAGTAGAGGAAATAAGATGATATACAGTAATTTGAATTTGTTTGTTAGGTGTATCCTATCTATCATCATACACCTAAGTTTGTCAACATTATTAGATATTTATTTTGCCCATATACTTCTAATTTATTAAAATATATTACCTCTTCAGACTTCTTCAAAAAGGGAATATGGTTTCAAGCTACAAAAATGAGTTACCACATCATTGTTTGGTAGCCATAAGTATGGGTAAATGATCCAAGCTGACTGATGTTTAGTAAATTAAAATGTTTACCTTATCCCCTTAAGTTTATGTTTATGAATTTGCAACCATTGCTTAAAAGTAATAGTTATAATATCGGAGGTGCTTTGAAAATGGGAAAAAGCACTAGCACAAATGTGTTGTATCTAAAGGTATCTACTTTTGAAGTGATGAAATCAATATAAATAAACATTTTTTGAGAAAACTAAAATTTCATATATTTTTTTATCAAACCTCGATCAAGTATACTTGATCTCATCAATTCATACTTGATCTCTATCAAGTATGGCAACAAACTCTTTTCTTTTTCTGTTTAGCCTTCAAAACTACCGTAAGGTATTACTTCAGAGGATGAATGTGAATGAAATGTAGTCTTGTACAATCTCAGGTCGACCACTCCTGAGAACAGTGGTTAATTGAAACTGAACCATCAACCGGTATCCATGATCTAGTATTCAAATCCATATAAAAGTAACTACATTTACTAGTATTTGAACCTTAGAACTTTTCACTTAAATATCAGCTAATTTGCAATGTTGCATTAACCACTCACTAGACCAGCCTGGTGGGTTATGGCAACAGAACTGTTTTCATATAACTCTACGAGTTGGCTTTTGAGAAAGTATCTTACTACGTTAACATTGCCATTTAAAAAAAAAATACTAATCAAAAGATCTGTGCATTAATTTAAAAAAAAAAATTAATTTTCTTCATGTCCATTTAATGTGAATATAAATCATCTTCCTTGTGACAATATACATATTCAAAGAATTGTCCAAGGTCGTATAACATTAAGAAAATATGTACTCAAGTCATTTTCATTAATGCCTTGCAAATTGTTACTTATTTTGTATTTATTTAATAACATTATTTAATTTACAATTACTTCATATATTTATGATTTAAAATAATAATAAAGACAACCATTTCTTTATCATACATTAACCCTACCTAAACATATAAAATATTGTTAAAAACATTCTAAGTATTGACACTAAATAAAAAATTTCAATGTTTAGTACTTTCATTTTGATAGATATTTAATAAAACTGTTTTCCCCTATTTAGAGAAAACAAACTAAATTAATAGGTTGAAACTGTGAAGTTAATAAACTAATAAAATTTGAATTTTTTAGGATTGCGTTCATTTTACTTGAAGATATTCTTAATGAAATTATTTCTAATGGTATATTTTTTTAATAAGTGAAAAAGAAAATTGGCAGAATAATTTTCTTCGAATTCAACTTGTCCATATCTGATTTCTTTCAAAATGTAATATTATCAATTATAGCAATAAAATATACACATTCCTTGTTGATGGTAGTATTTCTGCACCTAATAACCTCAAGTCATTACAAAATACGAAAATCGAGAGAGGAATATAATCTCTGATCAATAACAGCAATAGTTTCTGTCTTTCCATATAACACTGAAAAATAAAATGTTTAGTTCCTGTTAACATTGAAAAATTTGTATGATTTAATATAAAGATCTCTCAAAGAACATTCCTTCATTCACTTTATACCAAAACCAGAAAAACACTGGCAAACAGAATTAATTTTTTTTTTTTTAATAATGAACTATTCTTTAAAAGTAAAGGATAATTTTATTAATTTCTTAAATTTACAATCTTTAAATTGGCAGTGGTTAAAAACTACTCTCTTTTTCTGTGTAGCCTCCAGAACTACCTTAAGGCATTATATGTATGAATGTAATGAAGTGTAGTGTTGTATAATCTCAGGTCGACCACTCCTGAGAACTATGATTAATTGAAACCCAACCACCAAAGAAAAACTACTACAAATAATTGACTAACACTTTATTTTGGAACAAAAGAATTAAATAGTAATATTTTTCTTATGTTTTATTAGATATATTTTTAATTTTATTTTTATTGAAAATAATGATAATTTAATGATTGTTTAAACAAAAATAATTTTAAATTCAATCTGTAATTATTGCTTAGTGTAAGAAAAGAAAGAAAAACCTCATAAGAAATATTAGACAAGAAATCTAAGATACAGGTGAAACGCTCTTTTCAATGCCAGTGCCAGACTACCGTCTTGAAAGGTTCTGCAAATACCATCAACATTATTAATGTAACATTAATTTAAAACCTTCTGTATTCATCTATCAAATCGTATCATAACCGAACACTCACTCATTGCCTATCGCGTTTTTCGCTCGTTCGTAACGACAAAATATTCTTTATAGTACTCGTTACTTCAAGGTTGTTCACCCGACTGACCTCTTTTCCATTCAATTCGTATCGTAGATGCCACCGCGTTGTTCGTTAAATGCGACTTCGTGGCCTTTTTATCTTTCTGCCTACCATATCCATAAAAATTCTTCTATGTAAAGAAAACCCGCACGGTAAAGTGTACACGTCCTTATACCATTATATTTTTGTCATTGTAGCTGGTAATAGATAGGATATGTTCTTTCTTGGACCATCTTAACCCTTGATCCCGCCAAAAATTAATAACTACGGTTTCAATTTCGAAGGTCATGTGATGTCACAACTAACCTTATTTAATCAATGAAGTCACCTGTATGTCGTCAACTGCGAAGCTACACTAATACGTCACTGGACCGCAATAAAAGCAAAAGATTGAAACTAACTCCTTTATGGTGGGTGGTAAATTGCAACGAATATACTATACCTTTCATCATCTCGACATCCCCTGAAGGAGAACACCCAGCTCGTGGCATTGCCGGTTGCCACACAAACCCCTCTGTTCCTAGCGTGATTGGCTTTACCGGATATCGTCTTTTACACCTCGATCTGATTACATTCCACAATCATCAACCGACCTCGGGGAGATGCCAATGTGAATGTCCCGAGAGACATTCACATCAGAAATGTTGCCCGATGACCGATGCCTTCAGCTAAGGCATAGGACACCTTATTTAACCTTATTGCCCTCAGAAACTTGCTTTACTAACTCGCGGAAGCACGAAGACCCCCGCGCCTATTTGTATTACCATCTACAATATCTTTCATCATCTCGATTACCCCCGAGGGGAAAAACTCCCGCCAAGTGACATTACCGGTTGTCACACCACCCCCTCCGTTCCTAGCCCTGAAGGGCTTTACCGGGGGTCGTCTTTCAGCCTCAGTCTGATAACATTCACAGTCATCAAACGACCTCGGGGAGATGCCGCCGATGCCAGTGCCCCGAGGGACATTCACATCGGCAATTTACCGCATAATTTTGCCCGGAGTCCGATATCTTCAACGAAGATATAGTACACCTTCGAAACCACCTGTCTTAGAAACTTGCTTAGGACTGTCACGGAAGCACGAAAACCCCGCGCCTGCGTTCACTAATTATCAGCAACGATGCTATTCTACGCGTGTTAATTATAATCATGCCACGCTAGCTTATAGAGAGGAGCGTACATACCAATTATTATGTCCTCGAGGATCCCAGGTCTGGTCTGTTTGGGAGCCGTAAACTCCCGCCCAGCTCCAACTTTGAGGTCCGCTTAGACGGATTAAAGTTGATCGCAACTTGAACCCATTCCCTATCTCCCTTACAGGGTGCACTCCATTTCTAGCAATTATTCCAAACGCAAACTATGATTGCGCTAGGAAGCATGGGAAATATACTCCCGAGCACAACCTCCATTGATACCAAAAGACAAATCTAACCGAGGCTACGGTGTCAAAGTGCCTACCTCTGGTCAATCAACTGCCCCGGCGGTCCCTAGTCACCCGGGATTTTAGTCTATACCCCCTAAGCCAATCTGTACAGAGCCAGAAAACTGAGGAGGCCGGCCAAAATTGTCCATTCACTGCGGG
>JAAAKQ030328046.1:5686-20129 GCA_010016005.3 Zanna intricata
AAGAATTAATATAAATATTTATATAATGACAGAATAGAAATTTTGAATTGGGGTAAAACTGTATTTATTACCAGAAGAAAACAGTAAAATTGTCATTTATAGATAAATATCAAACATAAAAAGTCTTAATTATTTGAGCATTAAAAATAATATAAACTGATAACGAAAAACGATTATATAAATAGAAATTAGAAAATAACCAGATCGATACAACAATTATGTTAGAAAAAATATTTTAATTTCCGAACCAAAAAAAATAACACTAAAAATTATTTAACATGTTTCCTGTGATGTTGTGTATTTATGTTTGTTTGTTTTAATAAAAAAAAAAAAAAAAAAAACGGCCTTTGAGGAGCATCATCATAACCTTCTCCGGGCTAAATGTCGCTGATGTTGAGACCCCATAGCTCAAGTATCCTCCATGCTTGAGCGGTATCAATCAACTCTCCTCCGCGATATTCCTTCGACCAGCAGCAACCCATAGTCAGCTAAGCAACGATGCGACACCCGCTGGGCAACCTCAGCCGCAGAACTGAATCAAACTCCACCACCTGCAATAAGGGACCCACACACTGCTCTGCGTGCGGACAACTCTTGGACACTGTCTTCCCCCATTAAATAGCTGCCCTCGCGGAGCAGCACATACCGATAACGAAGAAACATTGCTTAAAATGCAACTCACTCGCAGTACAATCTCTTTTCTGTAATTTGTATATAGCAGAAGGCCATCGTAGATGATTAAATGGCTCAGAAACGCCCAGGACATATTGCTCCCGAATGGAGGCTACCACACGAAGTATGGCGTCCTCCGTACCCTTTCCGGAACGAAACCCGTACTGATTATCCGTAGTGGTGAGACCAATGGCACTATACAAAAGTGGAACTTTACCGACCTGGAACCGTTAAAGAAAATAGAGAATATTGAGAATAATCCTTTAATTCTTCGTCGATCTTGGCCTTCATTGAAAATACGAAGGCGTTCAGAACACTGATTCCAAGAAGCATTTCAACGGCTACTTTCTTATACCATTTGCTACTTTTTGTAAGTGATGTATAATATGACGACATTTGGTCAGAAATGTCAACGCCTTTTTTCCTTTTGTTTTATCCCAATACAGCAGGTAGCAATTACATTAATTACATTTTGATAAGTACTAAAACTGTCAGCATTTCCTTGTTCGTCACCGCTGTCACTGTCATGACCTGAAGAGAAAACGTATTCACTGCCGGACACTTCGAAATCATTTAGTTCTAAAATTCATCCATAGACTCGCTTAAAGCATTGGCTATTTCACTTGGATCCATGTCTTGGTTCACATAAAAACAACACAATAATGTAAAACAACAGTAATTTGCAATCTGGAATACAAAAGCACTATGTACGATGTAAATGCGCGGTCAGGAACTGCGAAGTGTCTGCGCAAGTAGTGGCGCGCCTAGCGGCAGGCTCACAGGAATAAGAGAGCTCGGTAACCGTGTGGGTGCACGACGTCCAGGAGTTAAATATCATAAAGGCGCGTTGTGCAACCGACAGGGTACACGCCAAAATATGATCGGAGTTTCATTTCTATGAAATTATGCTTGTTTCATGTATATATTATCAAATATAAACAAAAAAGTATAATTGCCGGATGTTTTGAAGTATATGTGTAAATAACTATGGCAAATAAGAAACCTATATATTTTGGCAACCGTCGCGAACGTCTTAATGGAAGAAAATAATTTCATTGCTGAAACTTTGATAACTCATCTGGGCACACAATTAGTAGTTTAAATTGTTTTCTTTAGTTATGGTGATGCTCGTTATAAATTTAATCATATAGGAAAAAGTAAAGGTATCACTTATACTGATTATTGTTCAAATTTCGGGGAAAGAGTTTTAGATAATGATATAAAAAAAATTTTATTCCGTTTAGTTATAAAACGGATTTCCGCTACATTTTCTCGCAATGAGATTAAAGGCTTCTGTTTTTATCTCAATAATGACTTGAAATTAAAAATCGATGGGAAATTTTATTACTAAGTAAGCACGTTTCACTGTCCATGCGGTCGTAAAATAAACGTTCGTATCCGGTCCAAGAAAGTCCATCTTCCTGATCGATACCTGAATAAGTCATTAAGTTAAAGGAATTAATGATGGATATACTTACAAATTCATTGTTTTTGTTATTTAAAATACTATTTTTAAACTAAACATTCTGTTTATTTTGTTTCAAATTTTAGGTCAAATCTAAATATAAAAATAAATATATATATATTTGTGCAGTTTTGTAAATTTTTTCACATTGAACCGTAAGAGGTTAAAGAATTGTGTTTTGAAAGAGCAGTTTATCCTTTGGGTAAGTGTTTCACGTAATCGTTTTCCTCCTTTTTTTTTTATTTATTTTTTTTATTTGTAGATTTAAAAGCACTTGTGGTACTTTATCGAATACTATATTTGATACGCTTAACCGTCCTGTAGTGTTGTTTTCCTTTTTTTTATTGTGTGTGCGACACGTGTGTGTTTTCACATATACGATTTATGTTGTATTTGTGTACTTTACATTCTTTTCCTTTTATGCTTATATATAAAAGAGATAGATAGGATAACCTGGAATTTTTAACTTTTATATATATATATATGTATGTATAGAAGCCGACATACAGAAAAGAAAAGAAAGAAACACGTAAAATACGGCTCTCAAATATTAGATTGAAAAATCCAAAAGATGTAGAAAATAAAACTTCAGTGTTATATATTTTGTGTTTTTTCCCATACTTTTAATATATTTTATTCTTTCAGTAAAGGAATTTTTGCTTGTCATAAATATTAATCTATTTTCTTTTCTTTGTTTTTGAAACGTCTTTCGTTTTAAGTAAATCTAACGTTGTTTATGAATTAGAAAAACATTATTCCACAGCTATTTGTAATAGTTTATTATTATTAGTTTTATTTATATTTTTTTTTTTTTGCGAATTGAAAACAGTGCTACTCATTATGACAAATTTACTGTTAGATTTTCAAAAGATAAAAATTATAGTAATTCATTTTAATCAGAGATGTAAAAAAAAAACTTGCGTCGACATATTTTTTTCCCTATTGAGTATTTATGTACGTACCACTGTTTCTTTCAAAAGTTCAATGGTATCGATTTTTACGGTGTAGCAAAATACATGTGCTTCAGGTAAACGGGACATTTTGAAAATTTAAAGTTCTTGAAAAAAAAAACTTGCCATTTATGAATAATATAAGAAAATTATTTTTTGAAGGTCATGTTATGCAGGTGGGCTTTTCTTCTCTGCATTGACATTCCTGAAGTCTCGTGAAACATTGCACAGTTTGACGTTAAGTTTTAGCAGTTGCTGTTCGAATATTGGCTTTTAGTTCCTCTATAGTAATAGGTCGACAACTATTCTCTTTGTTTTTAAGGAGACCCTTCCCCCACAATAAGAAATTAAATACTGATAAATCAGGTGAAGTGGGAGGCCACAGAACGTCACAATTTCTCAAAATTATATGGTCGTCAAACGATTGGCGTACATCAGCCATCGATATTCGTGCTGTATGCGTTGATCCATCTTTTGAAACCAACCATTGTCAGAAATCTGTATTAATATCTTTAGTTTTTGCACAAGAGAGTTTTCCATTATAGCGACGTATCAATCTGATGTGACTGTAGTCGTTAGGCCATCCTCGTTTTCAAAGAAAATTAAGAACCTGTTGTACGATGATATAGCATACCGCACGGCATCGTTACTGTATCGCCCTGGCGCTGGTGTAGCTCTAGCATTCTCTTGTGTCTACAACATAAGACAAAAAAATATATATATATATTTATTCGTAGATATGGAAATGGGCTTCGTACGACATCCTTGGTGTAAGAAAAATCATTTTCCTCTTTTAGCTTTACAATCGCTCGTTCAGATAATTGATAGCACACTATTGATAGTTTAATTTTGGTTTCAGTTTCTGGATGATCTGCAACTTGTAAGGGTGGTAAAGTAAGTCCTGCAACAGTATCTTTTTTAACTAAACGAATGTAAAGACGAAGACTTGAACGGGATGGGCTTCTTATGACTGAATTTCGTAAAATCTCGATATTTTCTAGCGTACGAACGGTTCGCATACCGCCTTTAGGTTTCTGTTTCATTATCAAGTCTTTTCTCCAAATTACTTATCCATAATATTGACGGTATACGATTGTGGGTCCTAAAATAAATAAACGGCGAAATTCTCTACGCGTAGTCTTCATGCTGATATTATTTTTATAAAAAAAACATGTTGACAAAAATGCGTGCAAACCATTCCAAGTACCGTGATAATTGAACGGTAAGATGGCAAATTTCAAAATTTCCCGTTTCCTTGAATCGCTCTGTATATTAATTTTATCAGAAATCACTTACTGTTTGCTTTTTTGTTTTTTTTAAATAACGAAACATATTTAAATTTGGCTTCTATGAGCCATATTTATATATACGAGAGGTTATCTCTAAAGTAAAAACCGTTTCATTGTAAAAAAAAATTATTCTGAAAACATTATAAATATTTTTTATTTCTTTTAAACTACATACCTGATACTACTTATCTATACAATCGCCACATGAGTTAAGACATGTATCGTAGCGATACACCAGCTCCGATATACCCTCGTCCTATTCTTCTGCCGCCAGTCCATTTAGCCACTGATTAACAGTATTTTTAAGTCCATCATCACCCGAGAATTGCTTACCATTCAAAAATTCTTTCAATTTCCCAAACAAACGTTAGTCAGAAGGAGCTAAGTCCGGACTATATGGTGGGTGATCGTAAATTTCCCATTAAAATGTTCTCAGTAAATCACGTGTCGGACCCGCAACATGTGGACATGTCGTGCAGCAGGGTGACGTCGTCTGCCAGCCTCCCACTTCGCCGATTTTGAATGGCGCACCGTAACTTAACGGTACGTAGAGTTTTGCAGTAGGCTTCTGCATTTATAGGCGTTCACGCGGCATGAAATCAATCAGCCGCGTGGTTGTGAACAATGCGACCGATAACAGCTCCTGAAGAATCAGGAAAAGAAGGACCAGGTCCAAAATCGTTGAGCGACGACTGCCCGAGTTCTATATTGAATTGGAAACAAAGGGTCAATGAACTTTTCAATTCAGTATCTGTTGCTTTATTCAAATTAAAACAAATTATTATTGTTATTATCTATTTATTTTTTATAAAGATAGGAGATATCACGTAATATTCTATGATAATGATTAGTTGTCGGGTACCTTAATTCGGAACTATCATGTCCCTCCTAATATCCAGTATTTGGTGGAAATCTCAACCGTCCAGTTTCATTTTGCCTTTTTTTTTTTTTGTCTATTTTCTTCTTTTTTTCGTGAATTTATAAAATTCATTAATGCTTAAAAGGTTATGTTTCTACTTGAAAAAAGTCACCGTTTTTGAAACATGTAACATCTAAGGTTACAAATATAATTTTGTTTTTTTACCGTTAACACTTTACGATTCAGCATGTCTTAGTGTATTTAATTTTATTCTTTTTTATTGAAAAAAATTCGTCTTTCAGTAATCTATTTGAATAAAAAATACCGCAATATATCATAAGTTATCAGTTTTGGGTTTATAGTTTTGAATTTCAGAATCCCGTCTTATTTAGTTCGAAATTATAATATTTTTGGTTTGTTTTTATAGTTATATAGATAAAGACAAAATTTCCGTTCAGTTTTAAACTTTATTTTTCGGTTCTAAATTGTTTTTGTAGTTATTGACAGGTTTTAATTACTCTATATAATGAGATACTACCAAAATAATTTATGAATTATTCTTATGTTATTTTAATTTATTTTAAAACGTTAACCGTATATTCTATTTCAGATAACAATTTTGTTTATTAAAAGCAACATACAATGTGTCATGCGGGTCTATCATGATAATTCTTAAAATATGAGTTTCTCTTATCTATACGTGATAACCTTTTTTTTTTTTTTTTGGATTACGTTTAACCCGTTTGTTGAATTCGTTCCTTTTAATAATAAAATGCATTAATATTATACTTATCTGTCATATAAAAAATTAGTTACGATTCCTACAATCATCGTAGAATAATAAAATTTATAAACGAAATAAAATGCATTTATATCTCAATGTTCATGCGTTTATTTTTTAGAACTCTATAAACGTTTATATTTAGTAATTTTTTTTTAGTCAAAGTATTACATCAGCCATCGATAGCCGAAAATGCAAGCTTCTTGGAGGAAAAAATTGCAACATCTGTCTTCTAAATCGGCCGGCCTTGTAGAGTTTTATCTACCGACTACTGAGCTCGGAGTAATCAAGAAATGGGTGAAATTTAGTGATTATGTTTTCGTTAGATCCGTTCTAGACTACGGAATATTTTTTTTCTTCACTAAATTTATATTTAACTTTTTCTGTGGCCATTTTGAATATTTTATTAAATTTATTTTATGATCGAATCCGCATTATTTGGGTTTGATTATTTTCATGTAACATTTGAAATGAAACTTGTGTGTTGTATTCCTACATGAATTTCTTCTGTAGTTCTTTGTTCTTTCGATTAAGGAAGATTCATTTCTTCCATATTATTTCATTGTTAGAGCAATTTTTATTTTTATTCCTACGAGTATAAGTTACATCATTTTTTAAAAAAATAATTACCTTCGATTCTTTTTTTTGTTACTTAAATAAAGATATTAATTAAAACTTAATTTTTTTAAATATTTGCATATTTAGCTGTCTTTTTCTTGTTGAAAACAACCATATCGTTTTTAAATTTAATAGAACTAATGTAAGAGTACGAAGCGTTCTTTTGTCATGTAAAAATTATAAACAGAACTCATCTAATAGCCGTTGTGTAAAATGAAATTGTTAGTGGTAACTTAAATTTCTTTAAGAGGTGAAATAATTATAAATTCCTGTTTCTTCCTCTTGGCCTTGATCATTTTCTCTTGTTTAGGGATTTATTTGTTACTTTTAAAACTCTTCTACGATCGGTTTATTTTTATGACTAATAAAAGTATTCCTTCTTTGTTTCTCATTCTGTGGTAATAATTAATTCATTTTAAAAATATATTCTTACTCTGTCTTCGAATATTTATTTTTCCGGTTGGTTACGCTTTTACAGTATACTCCACTGTTACATTTATACCTTAACAATTAATTGATAATCGATTAAAAAATCTAAGTTATTAAAATAATTTCTTTATAATTACTATATGGTTATATCTGTAGAAAATAATCAGAGTGGTAAATAATAAAATTTAGACAAAAAAAAAAAAAAATTAGATTGGAAGCTTTCAAGCTTGACTAATATTTACCCACATAATATAATGTGGATATTTTTAACAAAAATAGAACTGTACGTCCTCCAAAAGTTATTTTAATAAAACATAATAATTTAATCGGTATAATACCGATTTGTGACATAAGAGGATTATTTTTAAAGTAAGAATCGTTTACGTAAAAACACGAGTTGACGCTTTGGAACGCGACCTGTTCGGGAAAGTATAATAAATTTTTTTTTACGTCGTCAAACGCCCTTGATTGCATCAGACGCTATTTTTCAAATCATTACATTGCCGCTTATTGCGAGTTGTGATCAGCGGTTCGTTTTTTTTAATTGAAATTCATTGATATCATGGAGAAGGTTTTAACGAATGAATAAAATGTACGCAAATGGTGCTAAGTAGAAAACTATCTACTCAAAATATGGCAGAACAGATGCAAAAGTCTCAACATCAAAGTAATGGACAATTTTACGTACAGTCTAGAATCTGATTCTTACCTTCTGAAACAGCTGACAGAAATTCTTTTAACGAGAAAATTTCTCTCTAAATCTTAAAAATACTGGTGTATCATTGAAGGTTATGTTTAAAACTATTTTTAAGACTTTTTATTATAAAAACAAGGATTTTTAGTTGCAATAAATTGTTATCAGTTTGAAAAAATTTTTCTTACTTTTAAGAAAAATTACCCTCGTACATCCGTGTACGCTAAGAAAAATAACATCAATGAACCAGAGGAAACCATGAGATTAATTAGTATGAGTAAATATTACTGTAAAGTCATTTGTGAAATTATTAAAAATGTTGTAAAGGATTTTTATTTTAGAAATTTTAACATAATTGTAAATAAATTTATCACGTTTATGAGATTTATTTAGTGATTGTACATTAGCAATTATTGCTGAAGAGGTTTGCGTTGCTTATAGTATAATCCGACGGACCGTACAGCTATTTTGAGGACGATTGGCGAAGATCCCTATATTCACTGAGAACAGAGCTCACGATTATGGAAGACAAGTTGTACAACCTTGCCAATTTTATCTAGGATTTAAACATTAGCCGGTGTTAGATCAGGTTTTAAACCGTTTTACATGTTACTACGATTAAGAAGTCATATCGTTTGATAAATGGAAGTTAGAATACTTGAGTATCTGTTGGGTAAAATCTTTCTTCCTTTCTGCTTGCTAGAAAATTACTATACGTTATTTTTATTTCACGGTGTGTTGTAATAACCTGAAACAAATACATAATTCTTCAGAGACAATCTCACATCGATCTATATTATAGAAAGGATTTTATTTGTTAATTAAAGTTTAAAGGTAAAATCGGTGTGTAAGTTTTCCCTGTTGGACGCAAACAGCAGGAATATGTTTAGCTTACAAGTTTTATAGACTTAAATAACAGTACACCAACAGTAGAGGACCTCGTGTGATTTAGATGATTAACAGTATTTTAAATTAAATTAACAGTGTTCGTCGTAGAATCGATCGAATTTTTTAATTTTAAAGCTGCGTTTATTGAATTTATAATTAATTTGAAGCATTCATTTGTTAATTAAAAAAAGTATACCGATCGATTACTCTCAATGTTCTATATTAATTTATGAACATTTTAGGGTGAAGTTTTAATGAAATTTGATTTCTTATGTTTGTTTAATCGCTAATTATTGTTTTATTAAATAGTCTATCGTTTTCACTTATTAAATTCTACTCTAATTCAATATTAAACTACGAGAAAGGAACTGGCTATTTATCAGTTATTGGTAAAATACAATTATATTTTGTTTGTTAGATTTGTATGCTTTAATAGATGTAGGTAAGATAAGCGATTGTGTTGAAATTTGAATATTGTGCCTATTTATAACGTAAAATTTAAGAATAAATTGTAATTTATACTACTCATCCGACTTTTATTAATACAATTAGCAATTATTATATCTATGAACTGTCTGTTCGTGTTAACCACGCCTGCTGTTCTTTTCGCCCACCTGTCCATCTATTTAATAGACGTGACGTGCTTCCTTCCTATTTTTTTCACTCTTACTTTTAACATAGCTAATTACCGATTCTAAGTTATCGCTTTCTCTTTTATTATGAAGCCATCTATTCGTAAAATGTTTACGTTCTGTTTATAATTGACATTGTTATATCATGTTAAATAGTTTCTTATATTCCAATCTATCTTTTATTCTTCTTTTTTTTTTAACCTGACTTAACTTTATGTGCCTTTTAATCGAGTAAAACAGTTATTGTGTAAATATTTATATGCTACTTGTCTATATAAATAATCTTTTCTTTCTGTCATTATAGATTCGAGTCGTTTTTAGATTAATGAGATTTAAAGTTATTCACTTTGCCAGTAATAGCCTTTTCAACCGTGAATTTATTTTCTAAAATTAAAATGGCTTTCATTTTGCGGCATATTTTGTGTTCCGTTTTTTTTTTTTATTGAAATGAAATTACGTTACCTTAATAAAAGGACGATTTGGAAATAAAATAATGAAAGCGCTCTGTTTTAAGAGTTATTAAACTTTACATTTACCGACAAAATTATATTAAGAAAATCAGCGATTTTAAAATAATGTTAAATTAGTGCGTTGAAAAAATTTAAGTAAAAATTATTATTAATAATAATAAAACTTTGGGCGTGTGTCTGTTTTAATATGCATTGAGGAATAAAGTGCACGTTTATCAAAGTAATGTGACTTATGTTAAAATCCATGCATTTTTTTATTAACCGTCATCAAATTTCAGGTCATTTCGGTGATTATTTCACAGATAGTCGATTACATTTACCCAAGGAAATTGTATTCTGTTTAAATAAGTTCCTAATAAAATAATAAAAAAACTCTAGCGCAGTTTTGCACAAGAAGACCGACTTTTCGTTTCTGACGCCTCTATTTCGCTGTCAGAAACGCACTGATTTTCAGAGAGCGACGCACTACATCGTTCGATTAAACGAGTACTCTACACACAAGCGTGAAGTTTTAACTCTCTTTCATCTGTGATTCATTGCATAAGCGCGTATGAAAAATACACCAACGTCAACGTAACTTGAGTTTATGTTCTCTGTTGTCGACCTTAAATTGAGCCTAACTGAAAAACTACTCGACCAGTCTTTATAAAGTATTCATAAGCACAACTTCAGTCAGATGTATTTAAAAGATTTAAATTTCGATAAAATTGAACCGGTAGTTTTGGAGATGTCTGAGCCACAGATTTTAAACATTGGATTTCGCAAACAAACACACAAACATATTTAGTTTATAACGAAATTACATTTTAAGTGAATGTTACTTATAATTTTACTCTTTAAAATAAATGTTATTTCACTTTTTAAAATGTATTTCTTACTCCTCATACCTCAAGACGTAAAGAAAATTATATTTCAGTCCCCCTATTTTAGCATGCGATCGAAAGTAACATCGTACTTTCTTCGAAATGTCGATAAAAATAATGTAACTTTCTATTTTTTGTTAGTTAAAACATTTTAACCAGGTTTGAATTATATTGCGTTATCCTTTAAAACGAGCTAAAGTTTCAAAATGTTTTATATGATTGCTTGTTACGATATTACATTTAATATACTTTTATACTGGGTCTGTTTTAATTTAGGTTCCTTTATCACCCCCTTCACATTCTCTTTTTTTTCTTTTGTAGTGTATAATTACATTAGTGAGAGGAAATTTAGTTTTATTTAATTACCTTACAGTTTATTATTAAGAATAAATTTAACAAGTTAATTCAAGTTTTATCATTAACTGCTTTTAACTTAACTATTTTATAATTCTTATTTTTTCTCATTTCATAGTTATCATAAGATGTAGGACAAGTTACAGACAGTTCGACTTCTTTTTTAATTATTATTAAGTTACAAACAAATTTAATTGATCAAATAAAATTTAAAGAAGACTTATGTAAAAACTTGTTTAAATACGTAATTTATACCTGTTAACCAGTTTCTTCAAAATGAATCCTTTCTTGATTTATATTCATTTTTTAAATTTTATTATTTTCCTTTAGGCTAACCGTCATTTATTTACCTTATATAATATTTACGTGCAGTAGATAAATAATCCTGCGGTCTTAAGGTTAAAATTATCAAGTTACTCGATTATGTATTCATTTCGTTACATCTCATAGTTTAAAATACATTAAGATTTATTAAATACATATTACTTTTTACGATGTCAGTGTCAGTTATAAAATGATTTTTTTTTAACTTCAGGTTTTCAGATGTGTATATCATATCTATTCCTCATTCATTTATACATGCCTGTCATCTGTCAAGCTTTCATTATTTATTTTTGAACGAAAATTGAAATAATAATAGTAATGAAAAAGCTTTTGATCGAAATTGCGAACAAACTACAGTCAACAACTCTTTCTCTGTCGTTCCCGCTCTTATTTCCATTCCTCACAGTACTATTTACTCTTATTTATAACAGGACTATCCATAAATACAGTAAAAAATAGTCAAATTCTTATTAAAAAATTATGAAAGAAAAGCATGATTCTACAAAAATCATTATCGGCTCTTATTAAATTTAAATATTTTTTTTAATGATCATCAGCCATTTGTCTGGTTTGATGCTGTTCCCTATTATTTTCTTCTCATTGTTTCCAATCCACCGTTTCAACATACACAAAGTTACTTATTATTTTATTTTCATTGCCTCCAGTCCATCTCAACATGCACAAACTTACTTTTTTGTAATCTCCATTGTTTTTCCCCTAGGTTTTAATTTTTAGACACTTTTATCAGGAATTAACTAATTCTGGTTGGTTTAATAAATTTCTCATCTACCTAATTTTACTGCCGCTAAGATTCTATCGTAGATTTCTTACTTCTATTTTCATTTTAGGACCCCCTTCATTTCGAATATCATCATTCTTCGTTCCTATAACATTACATTTTTAGGTCCTATTATTATTTTCCGGTTGTTTTTTTTTTTTTTTTTTATTCTATGTTTCACAACTGAAAGAAGCTACAATCCAACGGTATTTAAAAAAAGTTTTCTTACTTTTTGATACCTGCATTACTTCATATTACTACCTATGCTACAAAATTCTCCCATCAGTAAGGAAATGTAATGTCCATTCCCTTATGTCAATATTTAATTCTTAGTCATTATCTATTCTATCGCATTTTTTTAAATTGTATTTATTTTGAAAGCCATATTCTCTCTATTTGGAAATAAATTATGCCATTCGATATTTCTTTTAACTCATTTTTAGTTTTTGTTGTAAAAGATCGATGTAAAATACCATCACCAAATCATATAACTTTATTTTTTATCGTCGGGTAATTCTTAAAATTTTCATTCAGTTCTTGTTTTTTTTTCTACGCAGGTTGAAAAGGTGATATAATAGATTTTCGTGGTTATGGTAGGTTTATTTAGGGTTTTCTTCGGTAGCGAAACATTTTTGTTAGTAGCAGATTTTTTTGATATCTTAATACTGGTGATTATTTATATCAAACACAGCATTTTCGTCATTCGGTTATAAATGGATTTATCACATTATACTTACGTGCATGCGGGAAAATTAAATATAAAAAAATTGTATGTGTGTATATATTTATAATATTTTTTAAACTAAAAATTAGTTTTAAATTATCTGTTATCAGCCGTATTTCTAGTTCTTGACATTTTGAAATTTAATAAAACATAGTTTTATATATATATATATATTTTTTTTATTTGACCTATTTTTTCGTATTAAATTGGAAAAACACTTTTAAACACATTGACTTTATCAAAGAAGGAATTTTTAGTACCCTATAATAATAATTATGGTGGGAATATTAAAGTGAATGGAGCTTCTAGACGTGCTCGGGTCAGGCTAAAGATTAATATTTCAAAGTCGTCGGCACCTGTATACAGAAATTCTGTATATTATATGCAGTGCTATATATTCTTGCTTATTAAAACTGAAGTGACGAGAGGTCCCTTGGCAGGCGATGTCGTTGGTTGTTTTGCTTAGTAGGGTTTGCTTCTACGCCTCTTGAGTTTTAACTTACTATTTCAGTTTTAGAATCCTAAGTACACTAGATGTTTTATATATATATCTTCACTTATATAAAGGCATATACCAGCAGCTAGTAGTTGTTGTACTTGCTTACCTACTTCCTCATTACAAATCTACCTCATTTCTCTCCTCTTAACCTTACCGGTTTTTTTCTTTCCTACTCCTTCGCCTTCTCTTTTCTATGCTTTCTCTATTTTCTTGGCAACTTTCTGAGATTCTGTACAATCCATCCGATACAACATTTCGTACCCGGATGACTGCGTTTGATGATTTATTTATAACAAGGATTACGTTTAGCTTGAATACTTGTTTCTCGTATCGCTGTACTTTCTTTTTTAAATAAGTTTGATTATTCATTTTAAGATTTGTGCTGTGTGTAACTTAATTTTCTTTTCGTGTTTACGTATTTGAATTTACGTATATTTTTTAATATTAAATTTAAGTTTAATAAATAACATATATAACTGTCAGAAATAATCGGAAGATTGTTTTAAAATGAACATGATTCCGCGTTATCGAACCGGATAAGTCGGTTGATTGCGCCTTGAAGTGCACAACAGATGAAATATTGTTTGAAAAACATATGCTTTATATTTAATGATTATGGAAGTTATTCTTTTACTCTTCATTTCTTTTTAATTTTACATGGTATTTTGGTAAATTATTTTTAAGGATTTTTAAAAAAATACTTGTTTTTAAATGTTGTGTAAATCATTCTATAAGACATTTATTAAATTAATCAATAGTTACTATCGTTATATATCGGTTTATTCGATCGTGCGTTATTTACCTATTCTAGTTTATCGTAGAGTACGATTGAGTCTAAATATGAGCGAACGGTCATAAGTTATAAATCTATATTCAGTCATAGAGGTAAGCTACACTTGACTCTAAGAAAAAAAAAAAAAGAAGACAATTGGATTCTGATTTTTTTTTAATACATTTGTGGAACATCATTGGGAAACCACCTTTGGAAAATGTTTAAACTTAACGTTTGTAATAAGTGTATTTTTTTAATTAAAAATTTTGTTTGACTGATATTTTCCTTAATTACATTACAAAAAAAAAATATTTCTATGTATGTGTGTGTGTGTATATAACCAGTAAGTAGGCTTCATATATATATATATATATATATATAT
>JAAAKQ030328157.1:3561-22436 GCA_010016005.3 Zanna intricata
TGTTTGCTGTAATAGAATGTTTGCTTTTTTTTAGAATAATAACATTGTCTGAAAGTAATTAAGATGGTTTTCATCTTTTTAAATTGATCAATTTGAGCAATTTCTATCATTTTTTTTTTTCATAGAGTTAGATTATTTCTTATATTATTTCATCAAAACTTCCTCTTCTTTGAATTAAATGGTCATCAATATTAGTGATTTATTTGATTAATTTGGTAAGAAGATTTTATAGAATATTTAAAATAGAAGATTTTATAATTAGCATCCGTTTTATCAATTTATAGTTACTTATTGACTTTCTTTTAAAAATATTTGTTCAGATCAAAATTTGTGACCACAACTTCAAAATTTTGATGTCATGTATTGTCATTGTCGAAGGGTACTGATATAATGAAATGCATATGACGTATAGTGAGATGGAAAAAACCAAACACATACTAGAGGTATCATTCAGTCTATATTGTGTTGTTTGTATATGGCACAATGTTATACAGAAAGATCACGTATGTAAGTTTTGTTTCTGCCGTGATGATTAACAGAGACTTAACAATTAAATGGCAGACATGGATAAAGTTTTGCTATACTTGAGGTTATTTTTATATAAATATTATAAGTTGTTAATGACAAGATGATAATTATTGTTAGTAATACTAGATATCTGTTCTATTCATAAATATGCTGTACATAAATATAGGTATGTAAAAAGATGATTATTTAAAGTATGCATGAAAGACCATTATACAGTTGCCTATAACGTTTATGCTGGTAAAGAAGCTACACATAATACCAGTGTTTCCTCTAAAGTTGTATTACAGTTGACTGGAACTCACTTTAATTTTGGACAGACTATGTAAACAGTTGATACATGAGTGTCACACTAGCTCACGAACTAATAAAAAGTAACACTTATTTGGTCAGAACACTACACAAAAAACAGAAATATAATCCAAAAGAGGTTATTAGCAAACAATTAAGCAAAGAAGAAACATTAGCAGCAATGGACTGTATAAATGTAATGGTGTTAAAATGGAGAGACCAAAGAGAAGTGCTTATTTTATCTACTAAACTTGTTGGCGACATAAACAAAATAAAATAGTAAAAAAAGCCTCAAGCAGTAATAAAAAAAACATAAAGGCAAATCTTTCATACATTTGGCTGAACAAATGAGCACTTATCATTCGAGTTGTCTTAGATAGTGTAAAATGTTACGTAAAGTTGTATTTGACTTACTGCTTAACACAGCTGTTGTCAGTGCTTTGTTGCTATACAAATCGGTTAGAAAAACCTCAATATCTGTTATAGATTTTAGGGAAAGTATTCTTAACAGTTGGCTAGATAGTAATACTGACATAAATGTCTAACCATCTACAACAGTGACAACACATCAGTTAGAGAAAACAACTAGAGGGCGGTGCAAATTGTGTTACAAAAATTTGGTTATAAATCTTAAGTAGAAAAGAAGCCATTTTGAAAACTAAAAAATGCAGTGGAAGTGTAATCAGTGTAATGAACAAATGTGCAAAAACTGTTTCTTCAAAACTCATAATGCTGAAAGGGCAGAAAATTTAATTTGAGTCCCGAAGACTTAACAACCTTCCAATTTATTACACAGTAATAGACTTTTTATTAGTTTTTATACTATGTTTATTTCATTTTTTATATTACTTTATATTAGTATTACTCAGTATATTGTTTATTATTTTTACATGATATTATGATGTTTATTTCAGTCAATTAATTTCTTTATTGTGTGATAAATTTATGAGCAGTTGCATTTTAAAAAATCATAATTTTGATGCAGAAGAGATAGATATTTTATTCTGTATGATGATAATTATTTTTACATACATAATTTTTATTCCAATAAGCTCATTTTTTTTATCCATTATTTCTAATTGATAACACTACATTTCATTGTGACTCAAAACCAAGTCACATGGCCTCTATATAGGTTAAGTTACTCTCTGAGGCTGTGTGACCGAAAAGTCGCTTACGTGAAGCTGTGACTTAGTGAGATTACCTGTAAAACAATTTTGGCCTATCCACAGAGCAGAATGTGACTCAATTTTGGGTTAAAATGTGTTAAAAAGAAACTGCATAATTGTTTCTAGTAAAAAAAAAAAAAAAATAGGAAAGGGATTTTCAAGTGTAATGACCCTGTTGAAAGTCATTAATAGGTCACATATACATTTCCAACAATAAAAAATCTACTAGTTAATAGTACATAAATGTAATGGTAAATATAATAATTAATATAAAAGAGAAATTATTGCTTTGATTAAAAAGTAACATACTGAATATTTTGTATTTTAAATGTTTTATGGTGGTTGAGTCCAAAAATGTGGTCTAACATGAAAACACTAAAGTATTTTAACAGTTAGCAAAAAACATTTGTCTATATGTGAAATTATCCACAAAATTAGTTGTAATTAAAAAGTATCAACATTTTACTATTTTAATGTTTCCAGAGTAAATTAAAAAATCAGTTAACTTAATATAACTTTTTTTTTTAAATTGTCTTTATTCTTTATAAAATTTAATTATTTAACTTTTTATTCAGAATCATTATTCAACTAATAATTTTTAGTATTTCTGTAAAATATTTATTAATTTCTTGTGTCTATTCTGTTATAAAATGGGTTTAAATTAACTTTTAGAAAAAAGAAAGGCAAAAATTAAAATTACTTTTATGCTTACTCAGGAACCTAGTAATATGTTAAAAGGATAGCAATGTTTGTAAAGTAACAATTAATTTTTTTAATAGAACTTTATCTCAAAGAAAAAATTCAAGATTACTGAGATTATCGTTAAGATTCTGAAGACTTAGAAAATTTTCAGCATTACTTAATGGGAATGGGGTTTAAATTTTAAACTTTGTGCAAATGCCAAAACAGTTCACTGACACAATCGCAGTTGTTATATTTTTTCCATTCCATATAATATGAAAGGCCAAAAAAGAGAACAATTTACAACTAATGATTATCACTCTTTCAGATAAATATTAGTTTTTAAGATGTTTATGACTCTAAGGTTAATTTACTAGACTTTTTAACCAATGCAGAACAAAATTATCATTTCTCTGCTGTGGTTCTGAATATGTTTAAACACATTACATTACTTCTGAGTATTTTACAGTTACTTCATGTCTCTATAAGAATAAAAATACTAGAAACAAAGTGAATAATGCAAGAAGTAATATTTTGTTATGAATAATTTAAAAACAAATTGAGCTGTTAACAATAGTACGCATTATATTACACCTCATTAAACCTACAAACCTATTACAAAACTATTAATCAGTGATTATACCTTCTATATAATTCAAGTGATCTAAAGTTAAACTATCAAATAATATATACAACACTGCAATAATTTTTACTTAATTACAAATTAAATGAAGCAAAACTAGTACAACGAGAATAATTTTAAGTTGTTAGTCATAAAGGTCAAAGGCATCAACTGGGCAACTGCCAAATTACAAGGATTAGTTCACAGCCTATCCAATATAAACCTGAATAGCACATGACATCATTTTATTAAAAAAGTAAGATTGGAAAACACATGTATAAGAAAAAGATTTTCGTTACATAAGTAATCTGTAATAAAAACCTACACAAGATTGACAAGCTCAAAAATTGTACGTCATCATTTTAATAAAAAAAAACTGTTTTCACAAATTCTACCAAATCAATTTAATTTAATACAGTTTGAAGTATAGTTAAGCACTTCATCTGTCTTGATCAAATACATAATAAATATCAGTTCTAAATGAACTGAAATGAGGTTTTAATATTTTTAAACAGATTAGCAGAATACAGTATGATAACAATAATAACTGTTAAAAAAAATCTATTATTATTTTAAATTATCCTTTTTATGACACTGTAATACCACTCTATTTTTGTTATCTTCATACTATTTTTAGTCAGTACTTACTAGCTTGATTTTATTGATATCTCTTTATTTTCAAATATTAACTAATTTAATAGCCCCTCTGCAAGCCAGGTATATATACATGATCATTTAAGGCAGAGTTAATATTTACTGCTAACTCGTAAAAAACATGAATTATCATTTTAGGAAGTTGTCTTGACAATTAATATGCATCTTATGTTTTTCAAGATTCAATTAAGAACAGGAATTGTTCAGTTTATTAAAATATTCCTTAAAAAGCTATTGTTTACAATTGATATGATTTAATTATAAAATACAATACGCATAGTTCAGACACAAAATTATGTTTTCAGAACTTTTTTAGTCATTTTAATTGATTCTAAAATGTTTCTGAATGTTGCAATACATTTGGATTAAATTCAAATGCTGTAATAAGGTCCTCTTCACATTCGTTCCCTTTTTTTATTAAGAAAGTTCCACAATTTAATGCAAATGTCATGTAACTGTAAAAAAAAAATTTATCAAGTTTATAAAATACATCAAGTAAAACCTTTTTTTTTTACTTTACACAGAAGACAACATAAAATGATATTTAGTTAACTTCAAGTGCATCATCTAATCACTGCATTTTATACGCATATATTGAGATAGACAAAATACATTATTTTTATTTATTTTTTGACTTTATATTTAAATAATGGTGTATTGAGAAAACTACGCACTTAAACAACCTTATTTCATTATCAGTCTGTTTAATTCTTCTTTTAACTTTCTCAATGTTTTTTCCCCAAATGGGACTCTTTCTTTTCTTTATGAGTTTATTTACTTAACCTTTAAATTCTAACTGGTCCAACAGATAACCTGTAGTACTCATGCTACAAAAATCTGTTTCATATTACTCTGTTACATCTATTAAGTTAAATAAGCGTTGGGTAAAACAACTTGAATTATATGGAAAACAATTACAGACGATACATTTTTTTTTATTTTTATAGAATCGTTTAAAAACTAATAATCTTTAAGAAGTTTAAGTAGACTGTAATTAACGGCTGCTTGGATGAAGTAGAAAAATGGATATTTTCCTGATATGTTAATAAAATAACAGTTTATCCAGTATATAATTCTTTTTACTGCAAATAAATTATCTTTTATGTGTTTTTATGACTGATAAAAATTGATCATGATGTGATTGTTTAAAAGTAATGGTTTTCACCCTTCTTCAAAAACTCATTTTAAAATGTAATGTTTTGGAATTTGCTCAAAAATGATAAATTAAAAAAAAAAACACATTTATAAAAATTTCAATTCTCCATTAATCCAGTGTTCATCTCATGTACACATTATAAATTACACAGTTTGTGGTCAAATAATAGAAAAAAATAATTATGAAGAAAAAGTAATTGTACTTATAAATTAAAATTCTAAAATACTTAGAATTTAGTACTAGTACTAAGTACTCTTAGTACTTATAAAAAATGAAAAATTAATATAAAAATTTTTAACAACCACATTTAAAAAAATTTCTATCCATATCAGTAACAGTTGTACCTAAAATTAGTGGAGGGGGGGTGCTGCTCCAGAAAATGTTTTTGTGGGCCATTTCAAGGCCATGGTTAAAGTTTCAAAATAAAAAGAATAAAATACCTTACCAAAAAAAAAAAAAAATGAATCAAATAGAATAGTTAATGAAGCAAAATAATAATTAATTCTACACTTTATCACATTTAAAAATATGGTACACGGTTTTAAACACAATGTACTTAAAAACTGTATTCAGTTTAACCTAATAAATACTAAAATGTCAATACAGATAATATTTTTTAGTAATATTAAATAATAACTTAATAAAATATCCACTTAAAAGACACTATAGTCCAGTGGTGCATAATTTAAATTACTATGTACAGAAACAAATATGTAATTAGTTTTTACCAATTACCTTCTCTTTGCCCTGCCAGCGTGTTTTTAGACAGATTTGGCAATCAAAGAGCCCTTGCTTTCTGCCATCTTCTGATCACTGAACATCACATCTTCTGATCACTAAACCACAATCACGGAACATGATTAAAAACAACTAAACCACAATCATGTTCCTTCCACCAACTAAACTAAAAAAGAGAACAAACAAGGAACGGCCCATACACACATGGAGTAAAAAAAAAAGTTACCATCCATCAATATGCAGGGTTGGCAATACAGGAGGAGCAACAGTGCTCTCTCTACCTTGCAGCCTTGCTTGCAGCTTCCTATGTGTATAAGCGCACAAACAACTGCCAAACATCAGCTGCTGGAACTGTGAAGTGCATAGTGTACAAAGATTTTTGTTTCTTTTTCATAAACTGGTGAATGGCTACTGACATTAAGCTTAAAGATTATATGTGTTCATGAGAAATCTGCAATACTTTATAGGTGCATCCCACTTATCAAAACAATGAAAAAATTTCATATAAACATAGGTCCGGAAATGTTTTGTTAGCGAGTTCCAGCTAGTGAAAGATTTCCCCTGGATCTCAGCTTTTCTAGTGAAATGAGGTTGTACTGAAATTTTTTGGACATTAATCTAGAGGTGAGATTAATGGTTTTTAATTTTTTTTAAATTTGAAAACATTGCGTTCAGTGTTCACTGATGTTGATTACATCAATTTTTTAAGAATTAAATTCTCTACAAGTTTTAGAAAACATTTATGCATTTATTAATTATTTAAGAAAGTTATTTTAAGCTGAACATTAAAAGGTTGTTTTTTGGACCCTAATTTTGGGTTTTAAGTTCGATAACTTAAAAACAAAAGGCGATACAATTTTGGGACTTATTATGTTGAATTTTTTCAGGACAAAAATCACAGAAAACCATTAATTTCATCTAGATTAACATCCAAAAAATTTCAATATGACCTCATTTCACTGGGGGAGCTGAGATCCAGATGAAATCTTTCATTAGCTGTAACTCCCTAACAAAACATTTCCAGACCTATGTTGAACTTTTTTATAAGTGGAATATACCTATAAAGTATTGCAGATTCCTTGTGAAACATTCTGTATATTGTACAAATATAAAGAAAGAATTAAAACAAAAAGGACTCATTATATTATATGTTATCAATAATATCAAATGGAAATAGGAGTTGCTGCAGTTCCACGTGCCTGTATGTGAGCCACCACAGATCCATATTCTTAAAATGGTATAATTTTTAATAAAAGTAAAAAAATATAAATTTTTTAACAAAGTTTTAAAAGTTAACAAAAAATCTTAGGGAAGTAGTTAATACTGATAGTAGATTTAAATCCTACTAAATTTATAAATCCTCAAGTAGGGGAGCTGCAGAATTGTACAATCAACTGATAAATTTTATTCTACAAAATTAACACAAAATACATTATTAAAAATAAAGAAAAAAAAGAAAATTAATAATAAAAGAAATGGTTATCAGTTAATGTAGGAGCCAGGATCCTGTCTTCTCATGCAACTGGTCTTAGGTTTGGTTATAAAAAAAAAACAAATTTTAACAAGAATTATCCAAATATAATTGATGTAAATGCAGTTAAATAGGATGTAATGAAATCTGCAAATGAATATATTTTCTGTTTGAATAGAAGCAAGTGGAGGCGGTGATTTAAGAATGCGGCAAAATATCAATGAGTTGGATTCTCTGTTGGATGACCTTCATACTGCTCAAAGAACAGGATTTTCAGCAGACAATAGTAAGTATTATTCTGTGTAATTGGTCTGTGATTAAATATGCAAAAATGATTGCTGAAACAATTTTCCAAAGTTTAAAATATATAACCGACTGAAAAAATTAGAGATCATAGATGTGGTAGTGAAAAAAATAATTTTAAATATTATTTAAGTAAATAATCTTCTAATAAAAGAGATAAATAAAGGAAATGAGTAACCAAATAAATAGAATTAACAAGAGTAATGTTAAATTACAATTAATAGCAAACTCATACAATAAAATAATTATTTGGCATGTTTAAATTTTGAAATTTTATTTCTCATAGTTGCCAGTGAAAAGTTACAAAAAATTGTATTCCTTTATTATAACTCAAAACAAATTCAAATATGGCATACTTTTACGTCTACTAGAATTTTTTTTATTACAGACAGTGGTATCTTTCTCTATAAGTTTATTCCTGATGTGGCACTATTCACCAGGAGAGGTTATTGGTAGCAGGTTATTTTCTTTAATTACGTGAAATATATTAAAGATGTAATAATATAATTTATGCTAGATTTAAACTGTATCTTTCCTTTGCTGTAACAGTATAGTAGTGTGAAAATTAATCCGAACACATGGAATTTTTTTTTTATTTCTACACTGCTTGACTGCATCCATTCTCTAAGTTGTCTGTATAATGTGAACTCACTATTCTTTGTTTATTTAGCAAATGTTATAAATTATTCATGTTATAAGTAATGTTTTGTGAAAGTTAATTTCACTTTATATTACAAAATGATAATTTCATTTTTTTTTTCTGTATGTCTTGAATAATTAGTAACAGAGATAACTCCAAGAAAGCATTCAAAAATCATTTCCTTTTCTGAGCATACCAGTGTAACGTAATGACAAATAACTTCCGAGTACGGTGTTGGACTAGTATATTAAATGCTTTTAAAACAATTTAAATAAACTTGTTCCTCATCCTCTCAAAGGAAAGGCAAATGCTCGTACTAACATAAGTGAAAAATAATTTTAACGTAAAATAACTTTATACAATGCTTGCATATCTAAATTTCATTCTAAATATACAAAGACATGACACATAAATTACTTTTACTATGTTATCACAAAAATAACTCGCATTTTTAAAATAAGGAAAACTAATCTTTTAACAGAAGATGAATTTAATCAGAAAAATTAGAAATATCAAACCTCACATAAAATCTCAGTCTTTAGAAGCATACTTGCCAACTACTCAACATACTCCACCTGAAGATCACACAACAGATTTATACTTAGATTGATATAACACTCACTGAATTAATCTGATACAAAATAGATAAATAATTATAAACATCAAAACAGAACAAGAATTTAAAGGAAAGTTTGTAAGTTTTAAAAAGGAAGCTAAAACACAGCTTTCAGAATAAACCAAATTAATAAACCATCACAAATTGGACAGTCATCTAGACAGATAAAAGTTAAAAGCAATGATCTTCTGGGGAAAAAGAAGTTGTGAAAATATGAATACCAAAGTGTGAACGTCATGAAAATATGTCAATATCAAGCTGTACTGATTTATTTTTATTATGACTACTACTTTAGGGGATATAATTTTGCTATTACAAAATTCTTATTTTAAATTTTATATTATTATAGCAAAAATAAATGAAATGTATAAATTACACAATCTCATAAGTATTTTTTTTAAAATGAACCACAACATATATAATTAAGTTTTATTTGATAGAGTAACCTAACTGGACTGAACTTTGCATCTGTGTGTTAATAATTCTGTTACAAATAAATGGTAATATACAGATGTTGGCTGTTTAATCAAATCACATCATCACTAATCAGTTATCCATAACAGTGCAAGTTGATATATAACTGTGTCAGGACAATTTATCATGGCAACTGGAAGATCGTTAAGATATATGTGTTGCAGAAAAAAATTAACTCACTGAATAGAAAAGTTTTCATTCATGTTAATTCGAAAATGCTTATTAAATTGAATTCTTAGTTAAGTGGTACACTTTCTTTAATTATGGGGGGTCGTTACTCAATGAAAAAGTTGGAATTTTGTTCTGTTTAAAATTTAGAAGAATAATATAACTGTCAAGCTGTTAATATGAGTTTATAGTCAATGCAAAATATTTGCAGTTATCATTTGGCTGTTTTATCTTAACAGTAACCTAGATATTTTAAATGCATACAAAACTATAAGTTCACACATTCACAAACTTAAACATTACAATAACCAGTAACATAGAATACAACATCATTATGCTTAACACTTAAACTTCAAAATATTGTAATTTTTAATCGCATTCAAGATATATATCTTAAGAACTTGACAAAACTGTCATCAATAATAATCAATGAAATCATATGTAATGACAGGTACTGGCCTGTGAGAAATACCTATGCGTATTTGAAACAATCTTAATTTTTCAAATTTAATTTTATTTGTCATAACTAAGAAGCCTGTAGTGAATGTACATAAATATCACTGAATAAAGATGTACACTTGAGTTTGTTCAGAATTACATTTGGATAAGTAATTGTATTAAACAGCAAGTAAAAATTCAACCAATTCAGAAAGAATAAAAGTAAAAATCTACATTTCAATATTGCAGTAAATCAGTCTGATTGAACATAAAATCAGATCTTTTAATCACTCAAAAGTTTAAAAAAATAATGTATTCATTACTTTATATGCAAAAGTGTCAGTGAAATACCCTATACCAATTGTTTCACAAAATATTAAGCCTTTAAAAACAATTGGTTGCTGAAAGGATTAATTGAAATTTTATGATAATTGAAAAAACTAGATTTTATTGATAAACTGAATTTTCCAACATATCAATACTCAAAGCTATTTTTCTGTTATGGGAAAGATACTTCCTTTCAGAGTAATGCACGGAATGTACACTTTATGGATTTTAAATTGACAATACTTTACTAAAAAGATGGGCAGATCATAAATGCAGCATATCATATTTATCAATTGCAAAACTGAAGTCATTGCCAGCAGAATGGAGTAAAAGTAGAATTCTGGAAAATTAGAAAGAGTAAACCTACTTGTTTGTATAAAATTTATATTTCATATCATGCTATAAATATTGATTACTTTTTTCTGTAATAATATTTTATTAATTTTCTTTTCTTTCAGGTTCTTCCTTGGTAAAGAAATCATCAGGCTATGATTCATCTCTGATGTAAGTAATTTTCCTTTTAGCATCTGTCAGTGCAATTTAATCCATTCTTAAAATTTCTCATTGATTTAATAATAAAAAAAAATGTTATCACAAAATATTAGTTATTCACTTACCCCATCATCACATTATTTCCTAATCTGTGATCCTAAGAAAGTAACTGAAAATTTTTAGGAAGATTCCACTAGAATGTTAAGAAATATTTTTATAAAATTCAATCTCCAAATGATAAAAATAGAGGTTGAAATTTTTGTTGCTGAATCATGCTCATTCTCCAACTTTCTAAACAGTTAAAAATAAAAAAAATTATACTTCTCATTTCATTTTTACAAT
The DNA here is from genome assembly GCA_010016005.3 of Zanna intricata. Lineage (NCBI taxonomy): Eukaryota > Metazoa > Arthropoda > Insecta > Hemiptera > Fulgoridae > Zanna > Zanna intricata. The sequence continues at coordinate 14,669 of JAAAKQ030328157.1, forward strand.
ACCAGAATTTTGAATGACGATTTCTTGGTATTCAAGAAAAGAAAGACAAATAACAAAGAGTTAGGATCTTAAAAATAAGACTACTCCAATCCTATTATTTTATGTTTTTATTAAACTATTCACTTTCTAATGTACATAGAAATGTCTAACAGAAAATTTTTTCAAAACTATTATGTAATTTTTTTGTCAGTGATACTGATAAATGTGCATACTTTGAACTATTTAGAAATTTAAATGTTGTTGTCAAATAGTACATGTAACCTGTTTGATTGTTACTTTCAGAGCCATAAACAAAATAAAAAGTAGCTTACACTCTTATATTAAAAAGCAACATCAGTATGTTGCTTTGTTATGTTTTTCAGTAAAAACATAACAATCCAAAGTGTACAAATATCATAGTGCATTGATGTACTGCATAGAACAGATGTGAACTTGTTTTATATTCTAAATTATTCTTTGTAAATATTATGAACCTCACCACAGACCATCTCAAAAAATGGACAACATAAAATATATTTATCATAACATGCAAATTTAGAAATAAGCATATAAAAATTATAAACTCAATCCTAATAAAAATATTAAATTTAATAATAAAAACGAATAAATTCAATAGCTTTCAGACAACATATTGGATTTCTTAACCAACAAGACAATTCGATAAAAATAGCACCAACTGTAAGGTAACTGATGAAATAACCCAGTATCTCTGAGAAAAATCTTCTGGAAGCAAATTTCAAACTATCGAGATACTAATTTGTAAAATAACTTTTTATTTTCTTTGTTCTGTATAACTCGCAGTAAAGTAGAGATAATATAATAATACAATGTAAGTAAAAACTATTTAATTAAGGTTATGGAAAATTTAAGCATATGAGTCATTTTTTTTGTTGTTGATTGAGATAATTTTTAAAAATATATGTGTCACAATAAAAACTAAAATAATTAACTATTAATTGGAATTTACTATCTACAGAAAAACTACATACATAGCTTACACAGCCACAATGACCACATTATCTTTACTAATGGAATAATTTAAAGGTACCAAGCAAGACTGAAGCCATATCACTCTCTTTTAAACCATTAGCTATGAAATCAGGTTATTCTACCAACCTTAACTTCATACATTTACAAAGTTGAGTAAAAGTAGATGATGGTAAATGAGAGTTCAAAAAAATTATTTTTTTTATGAATCTAATATTTAATTTCATTTGATAAATCAGTTAAAAAACAAACACTAATTTCATTTGTATCTTACTTCTTAATATAGAGATTGTGAAAGAGGAATTTTATAAGATATGATTTCTTGTTTCAGAGAACCAATAGAAACTTCTACACCAAAAGGGGGGCATGTGTCTAGATCAGTTGAAAGGAAAGTTTATCAAGAACAACGATATGGTAGTGTTGGGAGGCAAAGTCCAGCAAGAGAATTAAAGCAAGAACATTTATACTCAACAAGTATCAAACCCGAAGCATCTCCACTACGTCAGCGAAAAGAAGTTTATAAATATGAGTCAAAAACAACAAGAGCTGGTAATTCTTTCTACTCAAATTAATCCATATTAATAAACAGTCTCAGTATGTGCACAAAACTTATGTTTGATATAAATATATCATATAAATAATTACATTACAATAAGAACAACTAAGTTTTAAGTAAAGTATAAAATTAAAATTTTAAGATTAAATGAAGAAGAGATAAGGGTAAAAATTTGATGGATCACTGTTTGTACAATGAAGAATCGAGCTAAAAATTGAAATGTACAATATATGTTTACGTAATTTAAGAACAAATAAACAAGGAAGTTTGTTTATTAAGGTTAAACAATAGCAAGATTTAAAACAAATTATTAATTATTTTTAAAGAAAACTGAAAAATATGTATTTTTTTAGATAAAAGGGAACAATTAATGTCATTTTTTCAATTTTTTTAGCAGGTAATACTAGAGAATTTTCTCCTCCATCACCACCACCAATACGTTCATCATCTGGAAGTAGTCCATCACGACAGTTGCAATCAGTTCGTACATATAATTATACTAGCGCTTCAGACCAAGACACTCCACATACTCCTACTATGCACAGATCACCATCACCAACTACACATAGGTAAACTTCTATATATTTTATTACAGAAATAAATAAATATTATGCATATAAGTATTTATTATAACTATATTTAACTAAACTTAACAATATTTTTTATTTTGTTGTAATGACTAATCTGTTATCCTATTAGAACTTAGGACCTGTACCTCATGATGTACAGTCCGAAGTTCTAATCCATTAATAGTATCCATAAAGGATATTATTATTTTTAATTAATCTTAATCATCACATTTTGGTGAATATTGATATGGATTAAACAGACATAAAACACTCAAGCCATTAAAAACCATTTAAAATAAAGAAGCTGAAAAAAGCAACTTAACTAACCAGAGCCTTTGTAAAGTATATGGTTTTCACTTTGGGATTTGCAGGTCTACTTGCCAATTTTGCTCATTTTTTCTTTAATCTCAGGATAAGAAAATATCACTAAAAACAAAATAATGGGTTCTTTTTAATTGAAGTTGATAGGGTAGTTGAGGTATAGATAAAAAAAAAATCAAGTGAAATCAATACACTGAAATCATTAATTTTGTTTTGCTGATCATGACCACAGAAACCAAAGATTAACAGGAATATGTCACAAAATCAAATGTAATTTATCTTAGTAAAACATGATTTTTAGTCAAACAGCACAATACTGCTGTATTATCAATCTAAATTACCAAGATGATCAGTTTTTAAAGCAGCTAAGGATATTCTTTTAAATTGTTTTAAATAAGTGAGAATAAAGTTTTCTTTCAATTTGTCCTTTTATATTTTTGACCTCTTAAAATCTTGGGTTATATTTTCTTTTTTTAAAGTAGAAAATATTTTTAACCCCCTTTGAAGAATTTGGACTAGAGTAACTGAACTTGATTTGGATCATACACAAACAATGTATATACAAATATATAAACACATTTCAAAAGTCTATTTACATCTACTGCAATCCAATGTAGTTTACAAGTAGCATATTAAACACCTAACACTACATCAGTATATTAATTCACCAGCCTTAGATTTATATTTATAATATTTCTTAAATGTAATTTTTTTAAACAATCCATAAAAAATCCAGGTAACTTTTACATTTATTTTGTTCTTAACATCTTTAATTAACTGTTAAAAAAATAAAAATAATTTGAAAATCTGTCCATAATTACCAGTAGTTTCTCTCATAATTTCTTACTTTTAATGATTAAAGTAAAATTCTAGCAAGCCAAAACTTTGGTACTAGTAAGCAGTAACCTTTTAAATTTTTACAAAGTTACATGAAAATTAATTTTTTCTCTCCCACACTTACTACTCAAACTGGAGCCAGATTGTTTTTAATTTAACTTTTGGATTTTGCACACATTAAGGTAAGTTGATGACTTTTTTTTAAATACATTAATATAATGAACAATGAAAGAAATGAATCCTTATTCTTTTTCTTTATATAAGTTTGTCATTTTCTTCCAGTTTTCAAAACACCTTTTTAATCTCAGTGTTACATATTGTTTTTATAAATTTCTTATAAAATAAATATTAATAAATAACTGACATTTTATTATTTATTGCCAGTCTATATAATATCCCCATTATATTTTATTCCTAAGTTATATATTTTTATTCCTATATATTAACTATTAAGATCCATGAAAGAATGAAGATACCGTTCATTAGAATACAAAGAAGAAATTGAAAACTTTATATTTGCTGGATAGATAGTTAATTAGTCATTTAGATATAACAAAAACAAAATAAGGCAAAAAGACACAATTATTAGGAGAGTACATTAATATTTCTTGCATTAGCGAAAACTTACCATAGAATAAGTTTATTCACAAGTCATCATTCGAATTCATCTTTCACAAATCAAAGAATATAAATTATAAAAATAATAATAAATAATAAAATATAATTAAAACAACATTTTGTGAGTAGATTAAAAAAGATTAAATCATTATAGTCATTCATAATTTGGTTTGAATGAAGGAAAATTTTAGGAATTGTTATTGAAGGTGGATTAAAAAAAATGACTGTTAGTGATTAGAAATAAAAAAAACAAAAACAAAACCTACTCAAAAATAAACTACTATTGATCAAAATAATCTAATTCTAGTAATTTAAAAATGATCTATTCATGAAAATATTTTACAGATCACCTTCTCCAGCTGGAAGAACGGTCAGAAGTTACAACTACAGTAGCAATCGCACACATGAATATACTACAGATGGTGGTAGTTACTCACACCCACAACCACCGTATCGATCACCTTCTCCAACCCCAAAACGAACTCACACATACAACACTGTAACAACCACAACTAATACAAATCATGATTCTCATAGAGGACCATTGAGATCACCATCTCCATCCCCTGCTTCTAAAACCACAGTCCATTCTTATAATTATAGTACATCGACAAAAGAAACAAAATCTGATGTACCAAAAACGCCACCACCACATCGATCACCGAGTCCTGTTTCATTCATATCCCCGCCTTTGCCTGGTACTAAAACAACAGTAAAAACATACAGTTTTGAGCAATCACCAAGACCACAATCACCACAACCGATACAGAAATTCAGTCCATCAGATCCTAGTAGAACTTTAAATTATCAGGTGTCGCCACCACCAAATCAAACCAATGTTTATTCATACAAATATACTACTCATACTAGTCAAAGTAACAAATATCCAGCAGAAGAACATGTTCCATTGCTACCAAGACCTTTTCCTACACCATCACCAACACCAGATCAACAGCAACAGCCACCAAAGAAACTGGATGAACTTATGGCATCATTTTCTGATACAGAAATACATGTAAGTAAATATATTATTTAATAAATAAATCTAAGTTAAATAATGGTAATATACAAGAAAATATTTACCCAAAAGTACTTATTGATTTATTAAAATGAGTAAATAACAGAAATAAAATTCTATGAAGAACTGTATTACAAAATGGAATATATGATTACTATCCGAAGAACTAGATTGTTTATACAAGAGACAATGAAAAAGGGTGTGGTGTAAGGTATTCTGTTCAAAGTAATTAAACTCTTTATTTAGAAAATAACAGCTACATGTGCCTGTTTTATTGAGCACAATATTAAAACTAAATTAAAAGAAAATAAATTATATTTTCTTCTATTATCAACAATTTCAGTTAGTTCAAAACTAAGCAAATAAAGAGTTTATAATATAATAAAGTATGTAATCCACTAATGTAGGTTATGGCATAGTTATACAAAATACATTTTTCTTTAAAAATATGACTTACAAATTTTGATTTTACCTTTTATTAACTAATAATCTCACTGCAGATAATCCAGCACTTTTTATTTATTAAAGTGATTTTTTAACAATAAGAAAATATCAATTACTGTTCCAGCAACATCATCACCAGCACCATGAGACATCAAATCGGTATACCCATCAACCACCACAACAACAATTGTCAAAACAACAACAGGTAGTTGTAGCTGAAACTCCACCACCACCTGCACCGCCCACAACCAGTGCTGAACAACCGAAATCAAAGAATGTAACAGGACCACCGGTATACTATCCACCAGGAGTTGAATTATTCTCAAAGAAAGAAGAAATGTTTACACAACAACAGGTACAAGTGATGATTCAATAATATTAATTAAATATATTTAAGGTTTATTATTAGGAATTTAATAATCCTAAATATAAGAAGTACCTTACATAAATAAATACGTTGCATTATGCCAGTCCCATTCAAAATGAACAATATATATTTAATTGTAATAACTGTCTAGAGTTTTTAAAGGATATGCATGCTTTGAGTATTTTTTATAAAATTATAATACATTAAAAGAATCAATAATAATAATAATAATAATAATAACATAAGGATGTGATGCCAAACTATTTGGCGATTAAGAAAATTAATGGGAATTTTTCCAAGATCAGCAGTTCTTTTGTGATTTCTTGACAGATTACAGACCCAACAGGAGGACCTGTTAAGCTAACAATGTAGATTGCAATGGGATTGTTTATTGAAACCGTCAATGACATACGGTACAGTCATCTTGTTTATTCAAAGCGAATTAAACAGAATTCATCAACGTTGAATTTGTACCAAATGGTACAATACTTTCAAAGAAGTACTTGTGTGTAAAGGATTTGTGTAAGTGCATAGCAGATGAAATTGTAAAATAAATCTACAGACAGGGTGTTGCTGCATGTCGATGACTGAATGCATGACAAAACGAAGCAATTGTAACCTTCGTGTTACATGTCTTTTATGTTTAACAAACCTAGGAATACTGAAAAAATAAAAGCCAGATTTCATAGGCAAGATGTCTGTTCGTTCATCCCAAAACTATTTGCATTTTGGATGTCAGAAATTCAGACATACAGCAGCGAGATGCACAAGAAAACAAATTTGTTGTTGCAAACAAAATCCGTTGCACCCAGATGATCTATGCAGGGATGCACTGATTTGTGTTAGTTGTAATGGATATCACAATGCAAGACCACCAAACTGTCCAAAATATACAGAAGAAGTAGCAATCCAGAAGATAAAGAAGGTAAGCTATTCTGAAGTGAGAAAAATCATGTATAGCAGAACGCCATAGGTATGTTTTTTGCACAAGTTGCTGCTACTCCTACAGCCTCTTTAGAAGAGATAACCAAAGGATATGATAACAGATGGCTGGTGCCAGGCTTAGCAAATTTAGTAGAATGGAAACATTTATCAAAAGTTGTAGAATCAAACAACTAGAGGCAGCACCTGAAAGCCATCAAGGATAAAAACAGGTATCATTAAACAAAAGATTTTTTCTCCACCATGGAATGAGCCTTTGACTAGTTCCAGGGTTTAGGAAAATTAAGCCAAATTTCAAAAGAAGCCTGAGGCAAAAATTAAAAAATCCCCAATCAGGGAAATGAGAAAAAAAAATTAAAATTTTAGAAATTGAGGCTGTAGGATAATATATAAGAAGCTATCAAATGCTCAGATGCCTTTAAGTGAAAGGACCAGCATTTCAGCTGCCCCATAAGCCCTAGCCTGGCTGGGGTGCATAGATTCTAGAGTCTCGACTTTCAAGTACAGCTGATGAAACCATCTGTGCCAAAATCATCTGATACCAACAGTAAGACATCCTCCATAATTTACTGCGGAAGATCAGAAGGATCCATAACAAAATCCTTTGAATTTAACATTAAGGTCTTTAGAAAGATGAAAAAAAGAAGCAAGAAAGGATGGCATGAGGGTAAACCTAGGCGGTCAGAACTTAAGAAGAAGTAGTTCTTATGTGTTTCTGATATAATTATTGACTTAGTGTTTTAATTTATTTTACGATATTTCATTAATACAACAATATTTTGTTTGTGTGTTTAAAGTTTTTTTACAAGTTTTGATGTAATTTAAATGTGATAGTTTTAAGTGTATTTAAGTGGCAAGGGTCTTTTACACCCTTGTCAGCTTTGTTTATTTGGGTGATTTGTGTTTATTTGTCAGTCTGTTTATTTAATGATGTGTTTTTACAAGATAGAATTCATCAGACTTCTGATTACAATGCTTGTATTTTTATCCCGGGGGGGGGGGGGGGAAGAAATTTTTTTTTTTTTTTTTTTTTGTGTTTGGGGGGAAAGGGGTAGGGGAAAAGTTAAAATGTCTTTGAAATTTCAAAATGTTTGCAACACCCCTTCCAA
>JAAAKQ030328268.1:0-26453 GCA_010016005.3 Zanna intricata
ACATATTACTAGTATGTTTGTTAAAATTAAAATATCTTTTTACGAAAAAAAATTGTTTAAATCAATTTAACTAAAGTCCAACTTCCAATATGCTATTTTTTTTTTTTTTACCTCCGGAACCACCGTTAAGGTATATCATCAGAGTATGAGATGAATGAATAGTAGCGTGTGTAAAAAATGCCATGCCTGATCGCGATTCGAACCCGGGACCTCCGGGATGAAAGGCTGAGACACATCACTCGCGCCACGGAGGCCGGCTCCTATATGCTATTAGGCATTACTCTATCTTTATCATAATATTATTTAAGTGTATTAGTTATTTTTTATGACTATTATTAATCAATTTGTAATTATTACTTTTGTATATTTTTTACAAATAGTAATTAAATACATAAAGTAGAAATATATATATATATATAAAAATAGAATATATTATTCAATTAATTAAAATGACATTTTTTATTTTTACTCTCATAATACTTATCAAAACAAGAAATATATGTATTATGTATAACTGTCAAATCAAGATGGGTTTTTTTCAGCCATTATTTATCAAGACACAAAACGTCTATAAATGACACCCAAATTTCAAGTAGTCAAAAAATTATTTGCATGGACAATACACTTTAATTCCAACAATAAATCTCCAGAATCAAATAGATGATCCCAGTAGAAGTACTTTTTTTTTGTCTTAAGTCATTTGACTGGTTTGATGCAGCTTTCCAAGATTCCCTATCTAGTGCCAATCGTTTCATTTCAGTATACCTCCTACATCCTATATCCCTAAGAATTTGTTTTACATATTCCAATCATTGCCTGCCTGCACAATTTTTCCCATCTGCTTGTCCTTCCAATATCATAGCGACTTTTCTAGGATGTAAGCAAATTATATTTCTGACTGAAAGTTTGTTTCACCTGTGCTATTCGGCATTTTATATTGCTCTTTGTCCATTTTTAGTTATTCTACTTCCCAAATAACAAAATCTTCTACTTCAGTAATTTTTTCTCTTCCTATTTTTACATTCAGTGGTCCATCTACATTATTTCTACTAGATTTCATTACTTTCGATTTGTTCTTGTTTATTTTCATGTGGTAATTGTTGCGTAGGACTTCATCCATGTCATTCAAAGTTTCTCCTAAATGTTTTTTACTTTCTGCTAGAATTACTATATCATCAGCAAATCATATCACCTTTATCTTTTCACCTTGCACTGTTACTCCGGTGCTAACTTGTTCTTTAACTTCATTAACTGCTAGTTCCATGCAAAGATTAATTAGTAACGGGGGTAGGGCACATCCTTGTCAAACTCCCTTTTTTATTACCACTTCTTTTGTATGTTCTTCGATTATTACTGTTGCAGTTTGGTTCCTGTAAATGTCAGCAGTTCTTCTATCTCTATACTTGAACACTAAATTTTTTAAAATGCTGAACATTTTATTCCAGTCTATGTTATCAAATGCCTTTTCTAAATCTATAAATGCCATATATGTCAATTTATTTTTCTTTAAGTGCCAAAATTGCTTCTCTTGTTACTATACTTTACTTGAAACCAAATTGGTCTTCTCTTATCAGTTGTTCCACCCTCCTCTCAATTTTGTGTCTCATTTATCGGACGGGACATAATTTATTTAATTATGATTTACTGAAAAAGTGGAACGGAACGGAATGCAAGGATGTCGGAGGGTACAATACCCTCCTAATTTTCGCAGTATACGGACTTGCGCCCTTTGCTGCTGGGTGATTCTAATGATCTGGCGGGTATACATAAATAAAATGACGGATTCGTATGGTAAGTTGGGATTGCGTTCCGATCCTTTTGATGGTTTTGTTCGGTTGGAACCCAGCGGTTCGATATGCTAGTAAACTTATCAGACGCGACGTCACCCTTTCCGCTTAGAGTGGACAGAATCCCTTTAATTTCTTACTGGGGGACGCGCTTCCACTTGAGAAAGCATCGGAGGCGATATCGGTACCTATCCTTGAAGCATATGGCTTTCCAGAGCTATGTGTAGTCAGAAAAAGTGATAACAACTAGAACAATATATTACAATTCTTAGAACGTTAAAGGAAACCTTCTTGAAAAAAAAATAATAAAAGATTTCTGTAAATATAAATAAAATGTATCATCATAATGTATTATTTAATAAAAGGTTGGTATTAAAAAAAAAAAATCGTATTATTATTTCTGTTTTAATTTCTTAAATGATTTAAAATTTTTCATACACTTAATCAAAATGACTCCATATAAATATTGATTGTTAACAACAGATTTTAGTTAAGTCAATAATATATTGATTAAATTATTTTTATGGTACGCCTGTTTAACAATGACGATGTTCTGCAAAGAAATGTGAACAGCTGAGTTTCGTTGCCGTATAGTGGTTTGTGTGCAATTTTGTCGGAATTGAGAGCATAGTTTTTTTTTTAATGAAATTTGTAGTACTTTGATTGCTTGATCTGGGTGTGATACGTTGTATTACGTCTAATAGATGTTAAATTCTGATTGAAATTTTGTGTTTATAGAATTTAGTAACAACGTGACGTGTTGCAAGTTAGCTTAATTATAGCATATTATTTCACATCTTAATTTTTTCTAACAAATGTGAACTTGTTCGATTTTTAGAACTATATCAACGTGTTGTGTGTGTAGAGGTTAGGTTTGTTGAAAGGTAGTCTGATTGTAAGTTATTATCTTATTTTTATTCTCGAATTAATATACTCGAAAATGGCAATGGGCGATACAAAAAAGTTAGTGTTTGCTATAATAAAGTTTCTTAGATCCCAGGTAGAAAGTGGAATCCTACCCGGTGATGGGTGTGAGGGATTAGAGGTCTCTATTCAGTGTTTGGAAAGTGCCTACAATATTACTCCAGGAGATGCGTCATTAGATGTTCAAGCATCGTTACTGACAATATTTCAGAATTATTTAGTTGAGTCTGAAAAACCTGTTTCACCGGAAGATAAAGTCAAAGCAGAAAAGCTCAAAAATGAAGGTAATTCTTTAATGAGTAGTCAAGATTTTTCAGATGCATTAGAGTGTTATACAAAAGCTATATCGCTGGATCCAAAAAATGCAGTTTTTTATTGCAACAGAGCTGCAGCGTATAGTAAATTAAATAATCATGAAGCTGCAATAAAAGACTGTAAAACTGCTTTACAAATAGATCCGTCATATGGTAAAGCATATGGCAGACTTGGATTAGCGTATTCCAGTTTAAACAGACATCAAGAAGCATGGGAAAGTTACAGAAAAGCTCTGGATTTAGAACCAGAAAATGAAAGTTATCGTAATAATTTACAGTTAGCTGAGGATAAGCTTAATACAGAAAGCAATAGACGTTCAAATGTTGATCTTGGAATGGTTTTAACAAATCCAGCATTATTAAATATGGCTACACAAATGCTTTCAAATCCTACTATGCAGTCTATGATGAATAATATTATGTCTGGTACTTTATCTCAAAATGGTTCAACCATGGAACAATTGCTTCAAGCTGGCCAGCAGTTAGCTCAACAGATGCAATCAGAAAATCCTGCTCTAATTGAACAACTTAGACGTCAGTTGGGAAATGATAATCCTCCAACACAGCCTCCAGGACCAGATGGTGGTACTGATGGAAGTTCATAATAAAATATATGAAATGGTATTGGGTAGAAGAAATGGTGTCTATGATTTTTATGGAAATATATTTTTTTCATCATGTTTTACTTTATTACTACTTGTAAGAACAATAATAAATGTAGGGATTATTTTTAATATAAAAAAATGTAATTGTCCATAAAAAGTTTAGTTTTCCATAATAATAATGATTGTAGGTTATTTTAAAACTATGTAATCTTTTGAAAAGTTTAATAAAAGTTTTATTTTATGGGACAGTATACAATAAAGGTACTGGATAGGTTAACATTTAATTATTTATAAATATAAATGTATTTATTTATATATTATATTAAATGGAAAATAGCCTTTAAAAGAATAGCCTGTAATGCAGAAGTTATTATTTAATACAGTGCTTATAATGTAATTACTTGTATTCCAGGATTTTATTTCTAATGAAAAGTTAGGTACCCACTTAAGTTTAGTAATGATGATGGAAAATTGTAATTTTAAACTATTGTAGTCTGTTTACTTTTTATGTTCCAGGAAGTTTCTTTCCAATTTTTTTTTTATATAATAATGTGTTATGTTATTATATCATTTAATTATATCATGGTTATGTACAGTTTGATGTTAGTATAATATATAATTACATATTTTTTTAAAATGGCATCCAATAATTATAAGAATAATAAAATAATATCATTCTTGCATGTTTATCATAAAGAGGTGGGAGATTTCTTAAAACCTGTAATGAGTAAAACATTATAAAATAAATCCTCCAAATAAAGTTCCTTATAGAATTTTTTTCATTAAAATTAATGTTTAATATACTACTTGTTTTTAAGTTGTATTATTTAATTTTATCAAGATATTTGTAGTGCTACAACACTACACTAAGCATGCAACTATACACTATACAACAAGCATAGTGCATGTAGACCTATAACAAGCAGTTTGTGTAAGATTAGAATTATTATTAATTAGTCTAAAACATTTTAATGATTATTAATAAATTTACAGTTATTATAATAAAATTTAAGTTTATGAGGATGTTAATAAATGTTGCCAAAGTGTTTAATCTTCTGCTACAAAACTTTTAATTTTCTAAATAAATGGATGAAATTTTGCCCTTTCTTAAATAAAAGTTATAATTTTTATTTATTTTTACCGTGACTTACTTTGAATTAATATTTAAAAAAAAAAAAAAAATTGCTTCAAGCGCTTGAAATCAGTTGATTTTGTTTTTTTTATTTCTTTTTGTTTAAAAAAACGAAAGTTGTTTTTTCACTTTCATTATACAAAGAATTTTTTTTGCAGTAGATGTTATACATCAATTAAAATATTTTTTCTACTTTGTGAAGCAAGATTTTTTATTTTTTGTTTTAGTATTTTACTTTAAAATTTCTTAAATTTACTTTATTATGTAATAAAAGAGTAGACCTTTCTCTCTCAGTTAAAATATATAATTAATTGGATTAAAATAAATTTTATTTGTATCGTTAACTCATAATTATCAAGCTAAGGTAAATTAATTCCAATATTATAAGAAAGAAAATTCTCCAAAAATTGAAAAAGTATTTGTTAAATTATAATTAATAAAGAAAACTGAATATCCATGAAAAGTGATATTTTATTTATCCAAGAGAAAAGTAATACAAACCTTTGCCTTAAAATGAAAAATTTTTTAGTTTTTTTTGCATAAATTTCAGTTACCACAGTTGTTTTTAGCTCTTTTAGTGACTGTGTAAAGATCTCTTGTTAATTCCATGTGTAGATGGAAATCTTTAATACGAGGGTCATTCAGTAATTAAACAAATAGCTGTACAGCAAAGATGGTTTTTTAAATAAATACAATTTTTTTTTCTACTTTTCCACTTAATCTTCACCAACTTCTCTGCACTTGTCCCACCTTTTTACAAATCTTCTTGTCTCCTCAGTAAATGATTTTTTACCTTGATCTTGAAGCCAGTTTTGTACTTTTTTCTTTTAACTCTTCGTTATTGTTGAACTTGATGCCACACAAAGCTTTTTTCTTCATAGCAAACAATATAAATACAAAGGGACAAGGTCAGAGCTGTAAGGAGGATGAGGTAGGAGCTCCCAACCCAGATTGCCAACAGTTTCCACAATCAGTTATCATACGAGGTCAAGCATTGTCTTTAAGAAGCACGCTTTTCCTCTTCCATCTTGGATAATGCAGGCTTGACTTGGTTCTCAATTATAGCTGAGTAGTATAGACTATTGATAGTGCGTGACTCCTCCAAATAATCCCAGAAAATTGGATCATGGGCACTCCAAAAGATAGTTAAAATGACCTTACCAGCCGATGGTTGCATTTTGAATTTCTTACAGACAGACGATTCAGGATGTTTACACTGCATTCTTTGACGCTTGGACTCCGGCTCAAAATGATGTATCCAAGTTTCATCACAGGTTAAAATACTTTCCAAAAATGCATCACCTTTGTTATTGAAACGGTTTTTGAGTTCAGTACAAATGCGAAATCTCTTGCTTTTGTGATGAATGGTAAACTCTCTGGAAACCCACATTGCACTGGCCTTACAGTAGTTCAGCCGGCCTCCATGGTGCAAGTGGTAGCATCTTGGCCTTTCGTCTGGAGATCGCAGGTTCGAATCTCAGTCAGACATGGCATTTTCACTCGCTTAAAAATCATTCAGCTCATCCTGTATATTTAATGGTGGTTATGGAGGTTAAAAAAAATATGGTCTTGCAGTAGTTCAGTTTGTTTTGAATGTTGGAATTAGTTGTGCCAACACTTACTTGACATTTTTCACAATTTCATCAATAGTAAGTCATCGGTCTTCTTGGATAAGTGAATCAATAAAGAATCGTAACACCAAAATTGACACTGTTACCAGACACCGGGATCAGTGCTCATCAGTCAAGCTATTGCAGTCACTTTTAAACTTTTCCACCTGTACAAAAACTTACATAGTTCATGCAACTACTGCTGTATTTTTTTTTTTTTATTCAAGAAAATATTTCTGATGATTGTACTCTTTTCCGAAAGTAAAGATTGGATGGCAGAACGCTGTTCTTCCAAAGTACTTAATTCAAGCGGATGCAGCCATCATAATTAAGACTTTAGAGGTTATGTTTACATAAATATTAATCAAACAGCTGACTAAACTCTTTGCAAGGTTGCCAACTAACACTTACAAATGTTTCAGTTGCCTACATAAAGCGTTTCTTCACTAAAAATGTTTAATTGTTGAATGACCCTCATCTTTATCTATTAAATGTACTTTTATCTTAGAATATTAATAACCACATAAGGTTATTCTTTGAAGAGAGGAGCCTGTCAATAAGTTTAGATGGTAACAGAACCACTTAACAGAAAAATTCTTTATTCAAGAGGGCATTTTCTTACTTTACCAGATTTGCTTTATAAGCCCAACTGCTACAATTTATACTTATCATTTGTAAAAGTTCAGCATTATTTTTTTTTTTTACTTGCCTGTTTTTCCACCTGTTCTTGAAAAAGGTATATCCACTTTTTAACCACATTTTAAGTTAGTTGTATCCAACAGAAAAGCAGATACTTGGAAGAAACTCTTTTCACATCTATGTACAGTTGAAGTTTTGTATTAATATTATGAACATCTTTTATGGGTATAATTTTGATATTTTGCTTCTATTATATTTTTCATAATAAAATTCAATTACTTTTTATCAGTCTAAGTTAAAATAAAATGAAGTTTATATAAAATAGTAAAAGAAAAATTTACAGATTGTAATACTTTATTTTTTTTGTTATAGTTTGTTAAAGAATATCTAACCTCCTTCAATCTGCTCATCAGCAGCAGGAAATATTCTGCTAACATGAAAAAAAGAACCCTCATGAATGTTTTGATATTAAAGTCATATTTCATAATTCCTTATTTTCATATTATCTATTAGAAAAGGATTCTTCAGTATGATTTTTATAAACTATAATTTTGAACTGAATGTTCAAAATGTATATTTAAAAACGTAACAGCAGTTTAATTGATGCTTAAAAAATGTTATTAGGTGTTATTAAGTGTTTTTAAAAATTGTTTTGACTTTGCAGAAACACTTCTTAATGACCATTTATATTATTCAGCGTGACTGATAGAGGTTACTAAAATACCAATTGATTTTCATTTGATTTGATTTAAGCATTCTTGGAAATAAGAGACTTTTATTCGAACAAATAAGATATTTTAGCAAAAAAACGTGGACATTAATTAATATTGTATAGTTATTCATCACAGCCCATGTTAAACACAACAGTTAACTCTTTGAGGATAGTTCTTTTATTGAAAGTCGTATAATATTAGCAATTGCACAAAAATCTAATTGTATGATTTCTCTACCTTACAGTAATTATCAGAAATTAGTTTATTAATCTTCAAAATAGTGCTTCGTAAGCTTGTGAAAACCAGTACCATTAAAATCAATATATCATTATTCTCTTATCATAGTAACTTTTATAATTTTATTGTGTAAAAATAAAGTCACTTTTACTTTTTTCCTATATTTTTTTTAAATAAGTTAATATAATTAATTTTTTTATTATTAAAACATTTGACAAAACTCAGTTTGCATAATCCAATGGTATTGTTAATTTATCAAAAGATTTATGTGTGATTTACAAATCATTGTATGAATTAATTTACAATGATCTATAAGTTATCAAAATTGCCTATTAGATGTTATATTTTGTAAATAGCGTAATAGGCTGCTGCAAGTTATTGTACAATAAAACTAAAAAAAAAAAAATTTAAATTACTATTGTGAAATAATTTAAATTGAATAATACTTTGTAATGATACATTTTTATACACAATTCATTATGTATTACATATTTATGAATTCTTAACCATACAGCTCTCGGCCATTTGATGGATTGTTCACTTCCAGTCTCTGACAGCTTCCTTCAATTGGTTCCACCACACTTTTGCTGGTTGCTTTTTTGATGGTATCCAGCCAACAGGTTCTTGTTGGTCCACTTATATTGTCATGCCCAGTAAGGTGTCCATTTCCAAGGAGTTATTTTACCTCATAACATGACCTAATTGTGATAATTGCAGCTTCAGTATCTTGCTCTTTAAGGGTTGATTTTATCTAAAATTTCTGTTAGTTATTTTGGTGTCCACGGGATTCTTAGCACCTGGCATCAAACCAGAGCTCAAAAGTATTGATTCTGCACCTGTAAGCCTTCTTGTTGGTCATGTTTCACAGCCATAGGATGGAATAGGGAAGACAATTGCACTGGCCAATATGCATTTTGTTTTCTAGCTGATTTCTATGCTTTTCCTTATTTTGTTCATCCCAATCATGGCAGCCTTACCATTTGCAACGTATTTTAATTTCAGAGGTGCAGTTTCCATACCAGCAGATTTCTGAGCCAAGAACAAAATCTTCAGCCTCTTCTATTTTCTTGTTCCCAATTCTCAACTGATGTTCTTATCTTCTGCAGTCATAATCGTTGTCTTCTTGATGTTGAGTTGAAGCCCCACCTTTTCACTTTCTTCTTGCACTGTTCTGATGAGAGTTTCAAGCTTTTCAATGCCTTCTGCTAGCAGGGTTGTATCATCTGTATATCTTAGGTTGTTAAGAAATTTATTAATTACTGAGCCTAAATGTTGTTATTTAAACAACAACAAAATAATGTGGATAAATACAGATGTAATATTTGCCAACAACGATTATAAATTTATAAGATCATTGAAATAATAATAAAGCAATAGCTGGTTTTTATTTTCCTTTTAGAAGTTGATGTAAAGTACAAGGTTTGATAAAAAAAAATCAAATTTTAGTGTTTCTCAAAAAATCTTTATTTGTTCATCAATAATAATTTTGTCACCCAAAAACTACTCCTTTTCAGATACAATACATTTGTGCAGCCACTTTTTCCAATCTTCGAAGCAATTTTCAGTATGGCAATTAGCTCCTTCAGTAATTCTGTCTGTTTCTTCAGTACTGGCAAAACATTGTCTTTTATGGTTCTTTTCATCGTGGGAAATAGGAAGAAGTTACAGGGGTCCATGTCTGAGAATACAAAGGTTGAGATATCATAATGGTGTTGATTTTGCCATAAATTCTTGAACAAGCAGTGAAGTGTGAGCAGGTGCAATATCATAATACAATTGCATGAATGTTTTGCCACAAGTCCAAGCTATTTATTCAGATTGCTTCATGCAAACTGTATAGTAATCTTACATCAATTTCTTCCAAGTAGTAATCCATATTGACTCTGATAGTGATTTGACAATTGCCAATAATTATTTTTGTAATTTTTTCAACATTGTCATCAGTTGTTGATCTTCTAGAACATCAAGGGCAGTCATCTTCACAGTCCTCTTGGAAACTTCTAAATGCTTGTTTTATTCATAGATGAATCACCAAAAGCAACATTTCCATTGCAGTGCTGCACTTTATTCCATTTGTAAAGTAAAATTTAATGCAAATTCTTTGTTTCATTTTTTCCACAATCGCCAGCCATACTAAAACACGTGTAACCTTTTTAACAGCCAACAATAAACTAACCACGCAATATGACTACCAGTCTAAGCATACGTTAGGGACAAGTGTATCAAACCAACAAAAAATTGTCACAATTGGACTTACACAGCCTAGGAAATTTAAAAATTCTGCATCTTTTGATTCAATCTCATATAATTTGATAACTGCAATCATTTTATTCTAGTAGAGCTAACACTTCATTTTATATCAGATTTAAGGAGCACTTTAAAGCTATTATTAATTATAAATCAAATTTTCCGATTTTATCTTACCATTTGATAAATCATGTTCCCAGTATATGTAATACAAATAAAAATACAAGATTTAATAATAAATCATAAATTTTAACAATTTAAAAACTTACTATATACATATAAAACATTCTATGGACCACCAAACTGTATTTGATGAATATATAATTTGCAGTTAAAACCGAAGTTAAGACAATATTATTACTGTAGTAGGTAATACAAGGTAATAATATTTTAACCAGTTAAATGGTTTGTGCTTACTGCTAATTTTATAGAAAATTTATTAGTAGTTTTTTTTACATTTAGCTGAAGATGCATTGGTACAGTGCTAGAGTAAGATAGGTCAACAATTATTGACAATTGCTGGGTTATTGAAGTACTTCATATGGGTTAATTAACATAGCAAAATTGCTGTCTTCTTTAACTTAAACTAAGAATGATAACTAATACATTTTATAGTTATTCTATTTACAAAATTAAAAGAAATTAGTTAAATAATTATTATTCATTTAAGATAATAAATGCAATTTACAAAAGTTTGCTTGCTGCTTATTACAGCTTTGAAAAGAGGAATTCAGTTTTTGCATTTGATGTTTTACATTGTCAGATCAGTAGAATTCAAACATGAATAGAAAATATTACTTGATGTTTTAATTAGTTTTAAATTGTTATTTCTTTGACCTGAGTAATGAATAGTGTGAATTGACTTATAATGAAACAGTAGATGTTACAAAAACGTTTGTGGTGTATAAGTTTTTTTTTAGTAAAATCCCTTATGCTGCAGTAAAATAATTTGTTAAGCATCCTAGCTTTATAATGTGGATGGTTGTCTTAAAGATCTACATGTACCAGTTATATTTTACATTAACAGCCCCTCAATGCTGCCCTATTATTTGTTGTTAGGTTCTATTAACATGACCGGCCTGATAGTTCATGGGTATCAAAGTTCAAGTACACTCATTACAGGTACAAGAAACAATTCTAGATATTTGATTACTTACAAGAATTAATCCATTTTTAAAACTCTACGGATCTTTTTATGAAGACACCTACCAATCTTTAAACATTATATATGAGGTCAGGTAGATTTAATGAAGACACCTTTTTACTTACAACACTTTTATTTAACACAAAAGAAAACAAAAACACTTCACATTGGTTTAACAAAAATTTCTACACGATAAAACATCTTTTTATTATTTTTGGATGTTCTTTTTGAGAAACTACACTTTTCAGTTTCAGTGGTATATTCTGGACCACCAATCTTAACCTGATTATTTGCCTGAATAAATGTATTTTCAAGTTTTCTAACCATGTACTTTTCATCATCCTCCACACTTTACACAGCCAGTGATATTTTGAATTCGTCAAAGAAAGAGACGTACCATGTCCATTAGAACATTGCCTGTTAGAGTTTAAAATGTGTTTATTTTATTAATTTTACACAGTCATTGTGAATCATTAGTTTCACTAGCTAACATAAAAAGTGACATGATTAGACAAACTGTTACAGGTTAGGTGGTAGTAACTGATGAAAAATAAAGAAAATACTAATAAAATGGAGTATAGTTTCATAATTTAATTTAAAAAAAGTACACTATATATACTTTAAATTAGAAGACTTTTTTTATATTAAATATTTATCACGTAATTTAAAATTAGATATAGCTTACATACTATAATATTACTGAGTGAGAAAAACACTATTAATCGATTCAAAGAATAAGTGAAATTATAGGATGTTTCCTTCAGCATCGAGATTTGCCTTTATGATTGTTGATTTGTTTGTATTTTTTTTTGGATTATATGCTTTATTCCACTTCTGGGGGAATTTGGTAATTGAACATATTTTCAATAAAAAAAATTAAGCGAATAAAGTCTTCATTCAGAACAAAAAATTATTACGTCATGCTGTTGTATTGCATCATGTAATACAACAGCCTTTTTTGTATTGAATTACATTACACTTATTTTTCATTTGATAAGAGATACATTAAATTAATTTTCTTAATCGTAACACTACTATGTCTTGCTTAAAAAATAGCATCATTGAAACTTAAAGAATATGAAATAAAACTATCTGCTGTTATTAATTTGTAGCATAACTACTACAAATAGTAGTTATGCTATTCCATGTACAACATAAACCATCTGCTCCCAACATTTGCCTATAGGAATCAAGAAAAACTGGAAAAACCTTGATTAGAGCAATAGTACAAAGTACAAAATTATGAATAAAAAATCAAGTAATAATTAAAATTGATTCATAATAAAAAGACAATCTAAAAATATATACATTGCACCATACTTTTCTAACTGTCAAGAATAAAACAACTAGTTAAGTGACAAACTGATTTAATATAAATTGGTGCCAGTATGTGGAAATGTATAATTAAAGAAAGAATTCTAATTAGAAGAATTTTTCCCTAATTAATTTATTAAAATTACCTTCTGAAATTTTGATATTAAAGATTTCTAAAATGGGCCCATTTTGTTTACATTAATTGTCATTGTCATTATCCTATAAATTCTAACCGGTTGTACCGCCCATCAAAATCAAAACCACATCCAGTGTTATGTTCTCACAAATGAAACGTGAGAAAATACGAAATTTAGCTTTGGCTGTTAGCGTAATTTCCTTACATCATTATTAGCAAATTATTCTTAAATCATCTTTTGCTTTTATTTTATAAGATTCTTTTTGGGATGTACCATAGGTCTAAATGACATCTGCTTTAATATATTTTAAACAAAATGTTCATACTTCCATTGATCATCTCTTTAGATATTGCTTTAAATGGAAATTATTATCTTAAAATATGTTTTTAGAATTCCCAATAGGTAGGAAAGAGTTAATGAAATAATATGCTGATAAACTGACCAGTCAATTTCCTCGTTTTATTTAAAAATTCTGCCTGATGTATAGTTAATATCGCATTATAGTGAACCTTAAAAAATGCATCAATAAATTTCTTAAGTTAATTCTTAAGCCTATATTACATATTTTGATTTCAATTCATTTAAAAAGTTGACTATTAATGAAGACTATTTTCATTTAATCACCTGTAAAGTAAAACCATTGGTTGTTGATGAAAATTTTATTATTTTTAAACTTTGATCATATTGTAAAAGATATTGTAACTTGCACCAAACTCAAAGAGATAAGCTTTAACTTTCTTTTGTTAACTGTTGAAATTTCTATAAAAGTTTCTTTTTTCTTTCAACTGCACATAATCATTAAACTTTTTTTCACTTGTAATTGTATATTTCTCATTAATTATACTTGTTTAACAAAATGTACTTTTTTTTATAATTATGCTCATTTCCTTGTTGAATTTTATGGAAAAAATACAAGACTGAAAAGTATCTCACGTTGAAAGGAACTGTATATAATGGTATTAAGTAATTATATTAAATCTATATATGTATTGTAATTGGTGTCATATGATGATAATATAAAAGATATATGTAGTAATTTTATTGTTTTATCAAAACAAAACTTATTTATTATCTGATCCAAGTAAGCGTAATTATGTTTTATAATTTGATATCTTGTGTTAACATATGACACCTTTAAAGTAACGTAATGTATTTATAAAAAAATTAGTTAGATTTAGTGTGGACCATTATAATACAGAATGTTAAGTTGTTTAAATATATAATGGTTATGTACTGTAATTGTACAAAAATATTATATTTACATAACAATAAATTTAGTTTCTTAATTTAATAATTGTAATTTTATTTCAAATGTAATTATTTTTGTAAGTTTATAATACCTTTATAGAAAGGAAAAGCTGATGAAGTAAACTCAACAGCCTTTTTTGTATTGAATTACATTACATTTATTTTTCATTTGATAAGAGATACATTAAATTAATTTTCTTAATCGTAACACTACTATGTCTTGCTTAAAAAATAGCATCATAGAAACTTCAAGAATATGAAATAAAACTATCTGCTGTTATTAAATAGCATAGTGTAGCTGCCTTTTTAATGGATATCTTCATCTAATGGTACATTATTATAATAGCAGAACTGTGTTGGCACAGATGGTTTAGCTTTCTTATACAGGAAGTTAATAGCTTGAGGTGTAGTCAAACCAGTTATATAAGCTACCTCTTTAACACTTCTGTTTTGAATTCTATTGGTCAACAAATTTTGCACTGGACATCCATGAATGTAACTAGCTACATACTCACTTATTACATGAAAAACTAGCTTTTACACTCATTAATAAACATATACACATATAATCAACAAAGCTTTACTAAATATTTGGAGACTTCTGGAATATCTTATCAGCAGATATACTCAAAGTAAAAAAAAAAAAAAATAATAATAATGAACTTCTACTATTTTCTTGTAATCCAACCAAAGATTATACAAAAAAAGTTGAACTTGTCATCAATTAGTTACATTTCCAGTGAAGGACAGTATGTCCTATTTTAATCTATTTGTTGGTGGAGTTAAAAGATAAAAATATGTGCCATGAAGTTATGAAAATTCCAGTTTTATTAGTTATACGTCATAACTTGCTAAATAATCCATTGTTTTATTGTTTGATCAGCAAAATATTTAACTTTAAAATGTATTCCAAATGATCCTTTCCTCTTAACTGGAACCCTGGCAATGCTTTTCTATTAGAACCCATGTAGAATTGTTTAGAAACATGTTTTGTGTCTAATAGAATAATATGTTTGATTTGTGTTGCATTTGCTTCTTTTTTAATTTTATTTTTTATTTAATCCATTTAAAAATTTCAAACTATATCACTGTATTTTTATGTGATATTTGTAAAATTTGCCGGTTGTTTACATGAATTTTTTTATCGGTGGTACTGGTTCTATGACCTTTGCTTTGCAAATTTTGATTCAGTCATATGTCATTGAATACAAAACTAAATTATGTGGTTTAGTTTTTCTTAAATAAATGTTTTTATCACAGTTTTGTAGTCATTTTTATCATGTTTTGTTATGTTTATTAGGTATCATTTATGTTTTATTAAAGTTGTACTAGCAGTTCAGTTCTTTTTATAATATATTAGGTAGACAATACTTATTATTCAGTTAAGTCATGATGTTATGGTCATTCTACTCAAGTTAATATATGTTGCAAAAGTAGTATCATCAGCATTTAAAATGTATTAGCTCTAAGCTAATAAATTAATAAATATTTCTCACTGTTGAGTATTGCTATTATTTTCTTACTCTTTATAAATAAGTTTACAAATTAAAAATGTATTTTTGAGAAATTGTTATATATGAACAGAAAATCAAAGACCAGTCTTCAGTATACTTTAAATGTTGGTTAAATGCTGATTTAGGCACACTGGTGTATTATGATTACAAATTAGATAATGTAAAACACTGGTTAAAATTTACTGATTTCTACCAAGTTAGAAACTATTTAAAAAATGGTCAGCCCTGCTAGCAAGTGTTACTTTCTTAGTCCAGATACATTATATCACTGGTAGAGTATAATAGTTAAAAACAATTCTCTGATACCTTAAAGTAGTTAATTTTGGCCAAAGTATTAAAAAAGCTTATAAAAAGAGTTTCTGATCCTCCAAATTAATGTTTACACCCCAACACTGTTAAACAAACAAAAGTCATAGAAACAACTTGCTGAATTCTGTGGGTGAATTGTAGCATTTTCATCCATACCTTAACCCCAGTATTGATGGCATTTTGCATGTAATGTAAGTGTTATCATATTTCCACACACAAACTTGAACTTATATGGTGAATTAATCATCTACCTAAAAATATCTTTAAGAACTCGGTGCATATTTAACAAATACTACAAAAAAACTGTAATTTTGTAGTTTGCTTAGAAAGTTAGACAATGAGGAAAGGAAAGAAGTCCTGAAAGGAGAGATCACCTAGCAAGTGGTAAGATTAAATAACAGAGAGTAAGGAAATAAAGATTTGCATAATATAAAGGAATTTTGAAAAAAGAAAGGAATGACTGAGAAATTAAACTGTAGTGAGGCAAGCGAATCTATATAATTTTTTATTAAGTGTTTTACTTCTGTTGTCAACCCAAGAAAAATTGAATTTACTGATTATTGCCTTAATAGTAAGATTTTTAGGTCCATTTTCATTGAAAGAAGTCTCAGGATTTTGTTTTTCTCTATAGTCTACTCTATGTACAACTAAGTGTTGTTTTCCAATAACCTAATTTTATGCTAGTTGCCAAGGAATCTGTATGCCGCATACTTTGCAGTACTTTAAGTCGTCATGAACAACATCCCAGACTGTGCTTTATAAAACTATTTCCTATTGTGTTTTTCACACACCAAAAAATTCATTATGGAAAATGAAGATGTCAGTAGTTCTGCTCTTCAGCTTGTAATTGATCCACAGAATAATTGAATTTTTAAAAGACACTGGTTTTAGATTTACTAATAGTATCTGAAATGCCGAAAAGGTCAAAATATATAATTTTTACAATTGTTTATTCACTTAAGGAAAGAAAAGTAATTATTTGTAAGACATACATATGTTAAAATGATCCTAAATGAATTTTGTCACTTTATTTAACAAGCCACAATTGAAAAAAAAAAACTAAACATACTTAACACAAAGAAGTATAAATGATATATATATTAAGCAATTTCAAAAACAACATTAAATGAAATATATAAGATTTATTTCAATTTTTTTTATCTTACTTTTTATATAATCTCACTTTATTCTAAAACATTTTGAAAAATCTTAATTGTATTATTTTTCAAAGTTAAGAAAGCATAAACAAAAATGTGCAATAGTTCTATCTAGGGTGGCACTGCCTAATTATGTATTGTACTATGACAGGACATTGTTGCTAATAAGAATCCAGTAGTCTAGTGACACATCACCATCCTGCATGTCAGCTGAGCTTTCTAAACTTTGACAAGTAATATTTCTTTATTGCCTTAAAGAGTTGCTGTATATATATTAGACATAAATTTTTGTTTTCCATAAACAAGTAGGAGATATTCTGACAAAGCATGAATAAATACAGAGAACTGAATACACTACAATACCTTTAGATAAAACCCTTTAACATGAAATTACAGTATTTATTTGTATAATACTAAAAACTTCTATTAATATTATAACTCATCTTTAAAAGATTAAATACAGATAGTTTACTCAAAAGAGTATAAAGTTTACATAATAAAAATTATAAATAAATACACTATAAAATATATTATTTATTTACATAATATCATAGAAATCTTCTGTGTTTTTTTAAGATCAGTCTTTAACTCTTAAAAAAATAATGCTGTATTAAACTTTAAACTGTTTCACCACCATCTTCACTGAATATAATATTCTGCAACAAAAAGATAACATGAAAGAAAGTATTTGTAAAGGAAGAAAAAGTAACTGACTATTTAAAATAAATAGTTTAAATATATGGAAAAATTCTGTGTTAGCAGTCCCGTTTCTAACCATTAGTTCTCCAACATCTGAAATACCTCTTGGAGTATAGTTTCCTGAAAATTGAAAGAACATTAAATAAACCAGTACCAATAGAAAATGGAAGTTAAAAATTGTACTGCATGCGTGTCAGAATTATTTAATAGCAATAACTGTAGCAGTTGATTTTATGTAAAATAAAACAGTTTAACTAGTTACTTATAAGTATACAAATTCAAGTGGAAGATTTGAGGAGAAAACGCATTCTGTGAAGTGGTGAAATCCTGCATTTTTCTTTAACTAGAAAGACTGAATTAAACAGTAATTTAATTTTTATGCAAAATATAAATTTTGGGTAACAATTTAAAAAATCTGATGTGGACACCATATGACTTCCTTGTATGCATTTTTTTTTGTTATTGATGAATTAAGAGAAAAATGCAAACCGACTCCAGTCTCACCCTCACGGAGCCGAACCACTTTTAAGCATACACAGCCCCGTGAGATGCCTATGAGCTCAAGGGATCAGGAATACTTATGCGTCATCATCGTTGCCCACGCACGCGGACGAACAACAGCTCAGCAGTGTGCTGTCCCTCTCCCCCTTACTCACTGATCTAGTTCTTCACCTAGAATAGTCCAGGGCTTCGACAAAGCTAATCAGGTGTCCTAGCTTCCGCTTCTTTTTGGAGAATAATCCGGGTTATCACACTGGCAATGTAATTCCAGTATTTTCATCAAGGAGATTCGTCTCAACTATGCTTTCAGGCGTTAGCAAAAAACCAGGCATTCGTGTTTATTTCTTAGTAAATCCCATTTAGAGCAACGAAACACAACATGCTCTGCGTCGTCTAGGTTTCCGCAATATAGACATTCGTTTTCATCAGCTCTATGTAAATAAAACCGGAAGCAGTTGTGGCCCGTTAGGAACTAAATGAGCTCACCAAATCTCCGAAGGATTCACGGCCTAACAGCAGAAATTAAATGTCCCACATTGTAGCATGGCCAATAATTCAAGTGGTGGTGTACTAGTCAATAGAAATGCAGCCTCAGCTGAAACGCTCCTGTACGCCATGCATACCCTAAGAGCAACCCGTCTCTGCATACCCACATTTCTTGCTACTTCAAAGACTTTATACCAAAGCGACACACCATAAAGAATGTTGGAGGTAATCAAGTGCGAATAGATCCTACGTTTGAGGATCTAGGTCCTCCATCGTTGCGTAGGAGTCTCAGACAGTCTGTTCTGCTCTTCTGTCTACCTACATAACATGTGTCATGAGGGAGCCTTCTGTCAAACCAAAATATTTCACCTCATTGTCCATGACTACAGCGTTTACCTCAAAACGAATAGGGGCTAAACGTTTTCTTCCGGCCATAACCATCGCCTTTGTTTTTTGAGAATTCAAGCTTAAATCCAGGGTTAACATCCAGTCGCTCATCAGGACAATAGAATGGTTCGCCGCCAAAACTTGTATGCTTATTAAATTACACATACAAATTTTTTGCTGCACTTCATTTAAACTTATATCATTTGAATGTGAGATACTATCCTACAATTCTTTCATAAAGTGAACAGTTACACAGTTGCGTAAATATTAGTTTTTTTAAATTCAAATATTATCCAATTTATTAGTTCAAAAATCTTACATGAAATATTAGATAGAGTAGAAGTCCCTTTATTACTGGTATTACTTGATCAATGTTATTCGTGTCTTCGTGACTTGCTGATTAACAAAAGTTTCAAATTTCTAGTGTGTCGTTAAAAAAGTTAGTAATAATTAAACTATTCCCTTTATTGAACTAAAATTAAACAGAAATTCCAGAATAATTAAATAAAATTAAACTAAAAAAATAATACGATTATAAATAAATAATTATTTTCAAATAATATTAAATAATCAGATGTATCACCGAATCTATTACATATATACATTATGTAATAATGAATACTAAATTATAACATAACATAACATAACATTTTATTTCACGAATAACTTCCGATTTTTTATTTTATTCATTATTTATTGTAAACAAATTTTTACCATGCAAGTTATTAATTATTAATAAATCAATATATTTAAATTAAGAAAAAAAGTTAAAAAAAAAAAAAAGGAGATGAAGTCGGATTCGAACCGATGTGCGTTCCCTTGTAAGATCCAAATATTTAATTAATTAAAATTTTATTTGGCTATAACTCTGGAACCAATGAAAATAAATACCACTGATGATATATAAATGAAAAGCTTTCAATAAGTGCTTATTACTGCAGTTAAGAAAAAGTCCAGAATCCAAATTTTTTGCGATTTTGGGTTTTTTTGGACACTTTTGGTTCAGTCGATTGCGATTAAAAGAGGAGGTGCACAACTAGATGTTACAACAGCCTTAAATCCAAAATTTCAACATCCTACAATTGATAGTTTTTTTAGTTATGCGAGATACGTACGTAGAGACGTCACTGTGAAAGTAGTAAAAATGGATTCAGGGATGAAATCTGAAAACCAACATTTTTCGCGTTCACAATACTTTTTTTACTTCGTACAAGGAAGTAAAAAGAACAGAATATATCCAATAAGTTGTATAACTTTGTTTCTCTGTAAAGCAATTATTTGTACGGGGATATTTCTAAAATAAAGACCGATGGGAAATTTTTCTCCTTAAGATTGGCGAACCTGTATCATTCATGGTCACGCTAATAATGTACACACTGCGTTGTTGTCTGTAGGTTGTTGCGTTTTACTACCTTTGATTACGTGTGAGTTTTTACGTTATAAAATGAATAGGAAAATCGATCTTGCCGCCGACTGTGCAATACGTGGTGTCATTCGTTTTTTAAACTATCAAAACGTTAAGCCGGCTAAAATTCATAGGCAGTTGGTTGTTGTGTACGGTGATAATGTAATGAATGAAAGAAATGTCGGAAAATTATGGGAAAGGTTCAGAAATAACAGAATTAATGTGAATGATGAAGAACGTTCGGGTAGGCCCTCGATAATCACCGAGGATTTGCTGAAACGGGTTGATGATGAAATCAGAAAAGATCGTCCCTCAACGATTTCCGACTTTGCTCTTCTCTTTCCTGATGTTTCAAGACCTGTTATTGGTTGCATTGTTTATGATCATGTAGGCTTCAGAAAGGTTTGTGCACTTGGGTGCCGTACGTCTTAACGGAACGTCACAAAAAATCCAAATGAAATCTGCTTTGGAATTTTGATGCGCTACACAGAAAAAAGTTATGAGTTCCTTAATTCAATTTTTACCGGCAATGAAACATGGATTTCATACTACTGGCCAGATAGAAAACGGCAGTCAAGTGAATGGCGTCATCCTCAATCACCAACCAGACCAACAAAGGTCAAGCCACAGCCAATTGGATGCAGACTGAAGGCGACAGTTATTTTAGGATCGATTTGGCATACTGCTGATTGATTTCATGCCATGTGGAATGACTAAAAATGCAGAAGCCTACTGCAAAACTCTATGTAAGTTACGGCGTGCCATTCAAAATCGGCGACGTGGGCGGCTGACCGACGGCGTCGTCCTACTACATGATAATGCATCTCCATGTGTTGCGAGTTCGACAAGTTATTTACTGAGAACATTTGGATGGGAGATTTACGATCACCCATCATATAGTTCGGACTTAACTCTTGCTAATTGCCATTTTTTGAGAAATTGAAAGAATTTTTGAGTGGTAATCAATTCACGGGTGACGATGAACATAAAAATGCTGTTAATCAGTGGTTAAATGGACTGGCGGTAGAAGAATATGACGGGGGTATATTGAAGCTGTTTAATCGCTACAATAAATATAATTCATGTAGCGATTATATAGAGAAGTAGTATAAGGTATGTAATTTAATAGAAATAAAAAATATTTATAGTTTCAAAGTTCAGAATAAATCTTTTTACAATGAAAGGGTGTTTGCTCTCGTATATAAAATTGATCATTATTTTATATAATCTACCCATGCAACATGTAAATAAGTTGGCACTGTGATTAAATTAAATTTTATATACATGGATTCAAAAAATTTTGGAAGGAGATAAGAATCAAATTATTAATAGAATGCAATTCCATAAACTTTAGCAAAACTGTAGTGTAGATTTTAAATGATAATACAATAACTGAATTAATGGGATGATTTTTTACTTGAAAAACTTACCTGTTGATTGTCTTTTTTACTGAAATGTGCTGCAAGGTATGTAATTGTTAAAACAGACATTGTTGCTAAAATAATTAATGTAAGAAACTGTACCCCAGCATATGCTATTACAACGCACATAGCAAGTAATAAAACTATTGCCACAACAGACCAGGCTATTGTTTTTTGAGCACTCATCCTTTGTTCTGATGAGTCATCTTCCATTTTTTAAGATTATACTGAAACTTAAAATAAAAAAAAAATCTGTTAAAAATAGATTTTATTCTATAAGAAATATCACAAAGTGAACAAAATTTAATTTATTAGCTAAATAACTGTAAATCGATAAAGAAACAATTTAAAAATTTGTTTATTTTGAACAAATAAAAAGAATATAAACGGAATTTTTATTGATTTTTAATATAAGAAAATCCCAAAGTGAATAGACATAATGTATTTAATTCACTGTTTTCCATCAGAAAGGGGTGCATTAACTTGTTGCTTTACATCATATACTAATTTTTCATTTGGCTATGTATGTAAATTATTTGTTGTATGAGAGATACCAGTGAAAGTTATTTTATCAAAGAGCTCTTCCTATTTTATTAAGTATTGTATAATTAGTTCAGTGAAGAAGTCAACACAAAACAAATTTTTTGTCTACTTTCAACATTAAAGTTTGTGAGAAGTATACAAACAAATATGCTGAACTAGTTGTATCAGCTTTCAATGCAAAATTAGGGCCGAATGAAAGCCAGCAAATGTGGAAATTTGTCATAGTTGCCAAGATTCAGGCTTTTATTTGTGTACTGATGAACAAGAGTCTAAACAGAAAGCCAACAACAGGGTGGACAATTGTCAATCAGTATTGTGTGTGGTACAGTAAAATGTTCAGCGGAAATCGTTTTCAAGACATATTATGATATTTCCATTCAGTTAATACAACCAACCTTCTGAAGCCGAAGGAACCAAACTATGACTCCTATGAGGGTTCAACCTGTCATAAATCATAAGAATCAAGTATCGAAGTACCACTACATAACTGGGAAATTCCTTTCTATTGATAAAAGTATAATAACAACTAAATCGCACAACCCTCTCGTCCAATATTTCCTAAAAAACATCATAGATTTGGTGAAGTTGTGGGTGCTTTGTGATGCAGTTTCACACTAGTGTCTTAATTTTTTTGTTTACAAAGGTGCCAACCACTGTGATGCACAGAAAGTGAAAGTAAGGACTTGGCTTCAATTTACTCATAAACATTTTAGAAATAGCTGGTTTGATTTAAAGAAAAATGAAAACAGCAGTGACTGATAATGAGGTTGAAGAGCAAGGAGGTGGTGATGCCAACATATTTTTGCAATTTTTTGAAAAACTGTCCAATAAAAGGAAAAGAATTGCTGTGTTTGCAGTGTAGCCAGCACCATAATGGTTAGAAAAAGAAAAAATTCACCTCTATATGTGTTAAGTGTAATAAAGGTCTACATATAAAGTGTTATCGACAACATAAATGCTAGAATTACTCTTCCTCAAACATTTACGCACCGTATATTTGTTTAAGTTAATATTTAGGTTAGGTGTTTTTGCATTAAAATAAAACTGTTCTTATTATTGAAAAATTATGTATTGTAAGATATTTGTCAATAGTGCTAAAAACTAGTGTTGGGTTATAAACTTAATGAACCTTATCTAACGTGATGAAGGCCTCCCTGCAAAACTGAAAAGTGTTAATTTACAAAACAATTTGTGATTGTTCTTTATCAAAATAATTCATTGAAATTTGATTTGTGTATTTATTTTTAAGTGTAATTTTGTAATATGTATATGTAATGGCATTAGGATTTTTTTTTGGGGGAGGGATTACCTTCCTCTTGCACTCAAGAAAAGTATTTCAAATATATCTTTCAGCAAGTCAGTTTTTCTGTGCAATATTTTTTTTGCATTATTATGTATTTGTATCGTACTCACTGTTTTAGAATAGTTAATAATAAACAAACAAAAAATCATAAGAATTTGTTAATAAATAAATGAGTTATGAATTTTTTTGCAAAAACCCAAAGGGTTAATCTGTTGCTTTACATTCTGTCCTATCTTTTTTAAGGTTGTGCAACACTTGAGATAGAAGAGGTACCACTAAAGGTTGACTTCTGTTATTCCCAAGGAATAGTCATTCTTTGTAGTAAATAGCTGTCTTTTATAAAGCTGAATATTACTTAGTTTCTAGAACGTAATATTTATTAAATTAAATTTTCATTATTGTCATTTATTATTTAATTATTACTAATGTTATAGTCAATAACACTACTGAAAACAAAATGGTAATTAACTTTTGCATTCATCAGCTTTTAGAAAATGTGTTGTTTAATTTATTTTTTAGACAATAACATTCATCAATAAGCATTAAAAAAATAATCGATAGAATAAATATTTAAACTCTATTAAATAAACCACCTATTAGAATATTGAGATGAGATGTTATTGCAATAATGGAATTATTTCAATCATGACTGAGGATGCAGGATCCCACAAAATATGAGTACTTTCTTGTAAAATTAAGATATGTTTTATCTCAATTTTCTGTACTAGGAAGTTTAATTAATAGAGTTTAAATATAATTTAACAGTATAGAGGAATAACATGAATCTTAAAAAGATTAATTTCATTAAAATAGTAGTAAGTATTATTCATTTAAAGGCCCTCCTTTCACCTATAGGTTTCTTTTAATGAGGCATGCTCCACATAATATACATCAGAAAGAAAAAACTAACTGGATACGAATGATGCCTTTACTACATAAACAATTTTTTTTTTATAAAATCATGTGTTTATTTTAATATAATTAAAAATAAATTCCTCTATTAACTCTTTAATACTGAAAACTAAAACATTTGGCTAGAATTTTATTTTAATATTTTAACATTTGTTATTAATTTAATACATTTTTCCACATTTGTTTTTTTTTTGCAATTTCTTTTTATCACTATAGCTGTTAACATCAATAAAGGTTCTTACTTACAGCCTGTGATTTGAAAAAAAAAAGCAATTAACAAATATAAATAAAATAATTCTTTTCTTTATAAAATGAATGAACATAAAAATACATACAAGTATGTTCAGAACAATAATAAGTACTATATCTGATTAAGATGTAAAATTAATTACTACATGAGAACAAATTTAATAGTTGCGCAGCATTAATTTAAATTATTTAAAGATGGCTGTTCATTTTTTGTTACACTGATAATTTTATTTTTTACTCACCTGATTTCTATTGCCAGATGTCACTGCAGAGCCCATTTGGCTATTTCCAGCATCAGTAGACTTTACAACGTCAAGTTTAGCATTATACAAAAAGCCCTCCCTATTTCAAGATATTTTGGATGACAGCCAAATTATTCTCTATATCATTAAAATATAACCATTTATTTTGTACTGTAACTAAACTATTTCAAAAATTGTAAGTTAATAATAAAACAAAATATTAATCTTGTAAGTAAACAAAAAACATATGGAGTTATTTTTTAGCTAAGAATAGATCATAATTACATTTACTTGAAACATATTTTATATAAATGTTGTGTTATGTATTTAGCTAGGAAGAAAATAATTTCTTGCTTATGTGTTTGAAAATTGTCAAAAAAAATTGTATAATTTATACAGCCTTGCTCTTAATCATAAATAAACTTACAGTTTATAAAACTGCAGTTTTATCTATGCATAATTTTATCTACACATAATTATCTCTTACTAATTAAACCACTCCAACAAAGTCAAAAATTGCCATATTATCCACTTCAAAACAGTTTTTCATCTATTCAAACAGTACCTAAATGCATGAGCCGAACATGAATAGTAGGAAGTGCTTAATTCTATTGCTCATTGCTAGAAAATAAATGTTAAAAGAATACAATGCAAAGAAACACAATAGTGCACTGCATGCAAACTAGCATGATGTGTTAGTTAAGTGGGAGGACAAACAGGGAACTTTTTTTTATTTTCTCACAAGCAATATTACCAATGAAGGGAGGTTTGGTTGTTGTCCTGATCCTAAAATTCCCTTGGTGTGATACAGCAATGTACATTTTTTTAATAATGGCTGTTTAAATAAACAATGAAGAAGATAAATATTTTTTGTGTAATAATTAAATTAATTTACTAACAAAAAAACAATTTATTGAATAAAAAAAAACAAAAAAATTGCATCAAATTAACAGTATAGTTTTAACTATTTTAAACGTAAATTGAAATAAATTTTTTATTGAAATCTCTTCATTGTGAATAAGTATTACTAACAAAGTAAAACAGAATTAATCTTTTGTTAAGTTAATTTCTCTAAGTTAATAATACATTGCTCTATCGTATTATCTAATAAACACTAAAGCATTCATTTTTAATGTGGTCCCACTTAGATGCATCCATTGTTACGAATTTATCATATAGACCATATGTCGATTTAATCCACCGGGTTGGTCTAGTGGTTAACGCGACATCGCAAATCAGCTGATTTCAAAGTCAAGAGTTCTAAGGTTCAAATC